>JAUZSU010019808.1:0-10797 GCA_034780255.1 Parotocinclus maculicauda
TCAATCCCAGGGTGGAGCGGCCTGGGTCCTTTCTGTGTGGAGTCTGCATGTCCTCCCTGTGTCTGCGTGGGTTTACTTCAGGTACTCCGGTTTTCTCCCACAATCCAAAGACATGCGTGTTAGGTTAATTGGTATATCTAAAGTGGCCCCTAGTGTGTGTGCCTTCCTTTGGCTTGGCGCCCCATCTAGGGTTGTTCCTGAATTGCCGAGTGGACACTGGTTGGTCCGTGTCCCCCTGTGGATTAAGCGGAAATTAATGGATGGGTGGAAGTTCATTCATTCATTTTCTTATCCACTTATCCTAGTCAGGCTCAGGGCAATAACAACCCTAGACAGGGTCAGGGTCTCAGAGCTGTGAGGTGGCAGTGCTACCATATACTCTGCACCCTCATGCTGGCCTAATATTAAGCTGACACGAAATGCCACAGGTTCATACTGTCTGTAACTAGGTAAAAGTAAATAATGTAAAAAAATAAAAATAAAAACTAAGTGTAAAAAAATAGTGTAAAACACTCTTATTTAAAATTGCATTTGTCATACTGTGCCACCTTTTTATGATTTGGGGTTGTAGAACATTAGGTTCTGCATGCCTAATTGTCATGTAGCTGATGTTTTTCTTGTTGGTATATTGATCTATGGATTAATTTAGTATGAAAAGCCTCATAAAGTCCCAAATGTAGTCTGACTGGAATATAAATGCATAAATAGAGCAGAAAATTGTGCAGTGGTAACATACAGTATAGTAGCATTTATCAGGTTAGTACCAAATCACAGCTGCATTTTTGACATTCTATGTTAATCCCCTTTAATCTGGAGGTGGTGGTAAGCAGTGGACAGTCCATTAGTATATATTGGGGCAGTAAACCGGATGCAAGGCAGTTAAAATCTACAGTCTACACTGGGCATTGGGACAGTACAGGGTAATATACTGTATTACAGAATATAATGGGTAGTCTTTTGTATAGCATTATGCAATATGTTAGAGACGTTAAATATTCTAACAGATTGGTTACATGTTAAACAGCAGCATATACTGTGGTAGTAAGAAATACACACTGACTCACAGCAATGCCAGGGTGAAGCGGCCTGGGTCCTTTCTGTGTGGCGTTTGCAAGTCCTCCCTGCATCTGGGTGGGTTTATTCTGTACTCTGGTATCCTCCCATGGTCCAAAGACATGCGTGTGGTTAATTGATGTCTCTAAAGTCTAAACCAAACAAACAGACTTTGTCATTTATTTATTGTGGAAAATTAAAAAAAATCCAACTATATATCAGTCTTGCACAGCTCTAATTTTAGGCTGTTCATGGGTTTGAGAACTTCTACCATGACATTTCTCTTGGATTGGTCAGGACGTGGCTATTTCAAGACATTCTGTGGTAGAATTATTTGTGAGCTTAGGGTTGTTGTCTTGCTGCATGACCCACTTTCTCTTGAGAGTCAGTTCATGTACCGATAGTTTCCCTTAGAATTTCCTGGTATCATTCATTATTTATTGTTCCATCCAGGGTGCAAACCATGATACTAAGACCATCATGTTTCACAGATGTTTTTATGATGAAATGCAGTGTTTTTTTCACAGATAAAACACTTCTCCTTTAAACAAAAAAAAGTATATTTTTGATTCATCCATCCAGAAAATGTTTTACCAGTAGCCAGCTGGATTGTTCATGTTCCATGTGATAGGCAGCATTGTCTGTCTCTCTGATGAATAAACACTGGCATTCTTTCATTGCAGTCCTACCATGCGCACCATTTTTGTGTTTAAGTGTTTGTTATATGGTGGACTCATGACTAGTAACGTCAGACAATCAGTTGCTTAGAAGTTACTCTGGCTTCCTCGCAGACACACATGCCTTGCTTTAGGAGTGATCTTTGTTGGTTAATCCGTGACAACGCCTTTGGTATTTCTTGTTTCGTGCACATTCTGTGAAGTGATGCAGTTCAAACTACTTAGATATGGTCTGATTTCTATGTGTGTTTTTTCACTCTGATAAGCATCAACAACGTAGGTCCTTGATATTTTGTTTTCCTGTGATGATACACTTAATAGACAACCAATGATGTGTGTGTATATATAATGCCAGTGTTCAACTATATACATAAAATAAATGTGATCTAAAACATCACTATTTACACGATCGAACATTAGAAAGAGAGAAAGAAAGAGAAATCAGTTAAATAATTAAAAATATATATTATAGATAGGATATTCTACATTATCTCTTTGTCTATCTATCTATCTATCTATATATATAAGAAAAATAAGAAAACAACAAAAATAAATAAATAATAAAGATAGGATATTCTACATTCTCTCTCTCTCTCTCTCTCTCTCTCTCTCTCTCTCTCTCACTCTCTCATATATATATATACAGTATATAAAGAGAAAGAAAAAGAGACAGAGAGAGAGAGAATGTAGAATATCCTATCTTTATTATTTTTTTATTTTTATTATTTTTTATTTTTATTATCTAATGTTCGATCGTGTAAATAGTGATGTTTTAGATCGCATTTATTTGATATAGGTATATAGTTCTGCCGATGCAGTCTCAGACCCAGGTCAGATCAGTAGTGATATACAGCTCTGTAGTGCCTTTATACTGTTGCTCACCAGCGATGATAGCAATGCCTGATTAACTTCGACGTTCTGTTGATAATGCCTTTACACACGTGGATTTTGCAGAAACATGGCGGCGCCCACGAGCGACATGGAAGTAGATACTAAACAAACTAAAACCTCGACAGGTAAAGCGACTTTAATTTATCGTGCATTTTCTGATTGTATGGTTATCGCTCTGTCTGACTGTATCATTGTTATTGTTCTTATTTAAATTTAAAAGCAAACAATGCAGAATGAAGCGCGATGTGATGGGACAGCTAACTGTACAGCTAACTATGAACATGGGATTAATAGTAGTGAGAAATGATAATGCTACTCGATAAACTAACTGAACAAACTGCTTCTAAATGTTTATTTTGTGAATAAAACGCGTCGCATTGTACAGCCCATAGAGTCCGAGTGGCTGCATGCTATACTTACTACAATGCCAAGTAGTAGTAGTAGTAGTAGTAGTATCGTTAACATCCTATGTTAATATTATTAATTAATAAATAAACCTAATAATGCAGGGTAAACTCGCAAAGTACTGTAGTTAAAACAAAACTTTGCATTTTTGCTCCAGCGGGCAGACCAGAAAACATTCAGTTTTCATCCATATGTTTACACGTGTTTGCAAATTACCAAAAATAAAACCCCAAACCCTTATTCATATTACAATTCCAATTACGTTGGGACATTGTGTAAAACATAGACAAAAACAAAATACGATTATTTGCAAATCCTTTTCAAGGATACATGACAAAGACAAGATATTTAATGTTCAAATGGAGAAATTTTATTGTTTTTTGCAAATATTCACTCATTTTGAGTGAACATTTTGGAGTGAGCCTGCAACACGTTCCAAAAAGGAGTAAGTGGAATTCGTTCCCCTTCTTGCTTGATGTACAACTTCAGTTGCTCAACAGTTCAGGGTCTCTGTTGTGGTATTTTGCACTTAATAATGCGCCTCATATTTTCAATAGGAAACAGGTCTGGACTGCAGGCAGGCCAGTTTAGTACCTCCACTCTTTTACTAAGAAGCCACACTGTTGTAACACGTGCAGAATGTTTCTTGGCTTTATTTTGCTGAGATAAACAGGGACGTCCCTGAAAAGACGCTGTTTGGATGGCAGCATATGTTGCTCCAAATCCTGTTTGTACCTTTTAGCAGATGTGCGAGTTGCCCATGACATGGGCACTAACACACTTTATGCTGATAACAATCCGGACAGTCCTTTTCCTCTTTGTGTCAGTCCATCTTAGAAGAGCTTGGGTCCAGAGAAACCGGCGGTGTTTCTAGGTGTTGCTGATGTTTGGCTGTCACTTTGCATGGTAGAGTTTGAACTTACACTTGTTGATGGAGAGATGAACTGCGTTCACTGAAAATGTTTTTTAAGTGTTCCTGAGCCCATGTAATAATATCCATTACAGAATTATGTTGGTTTTTAATGCAGTGAAACCTGAGGGATCAAAGGTCAGGGGCATTCAGTGTTGGTTTTTGGAGTTGCCAATTACTTGCAGAGATTTAAACTGTTTCCCAGGCGAATGTTCCAAACAGATGTTTTTTTGAGCATTCCTCAACTGTCCCAACTCTTTTGGAATGTGCTGCAGGTATGAAATTCCTTATGGGTGAATATTTGCAAAAAACAATAAAGTTTATCAGTTTGAAAATTAAATATCCTGTCTTTGTAGTGTATTAAATTATGGGTTGAAACGGATTTACAAATCATCGTATTCTGTTTTATTTATGTTTACACAACGTCCCAACTTCATTGGATTTGGGGTTGTAATTCAGGACTATGGTCTGGATTGTGCTGTACCGTAATGAGCTATTAGTACACAAAGTGGCATGGTTTAATTCCATCATTCCTCCATTATGGTGGGCCTTTATACAACCCCAAAACAGGAAAAGGTTGGTATATAATGGTTAGTGCAGACCAAAAACAATGTTTACACTGGCACTACTTTATAAAGAGTAAAAGCAATGTTTCTTATATTGAATTTGACCGATATTCTATTTCCGACAAATTGAAGCAACTGTATTCCATGTTTTCTCTTGTCAATTTTTTTTCATCCATTAACATTCAAACATTCACTGTAAAATGTTGGCACGATAAAGCATTTAACACTGTAATGTTGAAATTTCTTTCAAAACTCATTAAATTTCTTTTTACACCAAAAATAGCAAACGTTTAGCGTTTCAGGTGTTTAGTCCCATTCTCCCTTCAAACACATCTGTAATTGTGGAACTGTACATGATAGTCATTGTTACATTTTTCATTTCAGCCATGAAATCTTGCATTGATGTCTGCAATTAAATGAAAGTAAATGAATTAATGAATTACAATAAATAAATAAATGAATTAGAATGTGTCTTTTTTCTTCCATACTGTCCAGACTTCGGGTTTGCACCACAAATTACCTTCACCCAAGGAATTCCATTTCACTTATATCATGGTAGAATATGTAAAAAAAAACATGCACAGAACAACTTGTATCCCCTAATTTTTGTGAGTAGTGCAGATTGGTGTGTTAATGCAGTGGTTAAGATTTTGGATTATTGACCAGAAGTCGGGAAATCCCAGCACTGCCAAGCTGTTGGGCCCTAGAACAAGACCACTATAGCTATATTGCTGGGAATGTACATTATAATTTCATATTATACTGGATAAGAGCATCTGCTAAATGTAAATATCTTCAGCTGTGATTTTTGCAGAGTGAGAAACATTCAAGCAGCAAGCGGGAAGTTTGAAAATATGGGTGGCAGTACAGAAAAGTGTACCTAGTACTCAAAAATATTTACCAGTTTTTACAACATTCTTGGTAAGGTTTAAGAAGAATGATTTAACTCAGAAGAGTCATCAGTAAGATGTATTGTTCCTTTCTTTATTTATTAAATATATTTATTAAAGATAAATCATGCCTTTTATATACTAGCTTGAGCAACAAAATTCCCCAATGTAATAGGAATGACTGTCTCCATACAAAGGCATTAATTATACCCTTATTCTGGATCTAAAGTAAGAGAAGAAAAAATTATGGGATGTTTCAAATTAAATACAAAGACGATCCCACAAGAACTGCTGATCCTGTTCATGCCCCATCACTGTCAGTGTATTTTGGCAGTCTTGGGTGACCATACATCCTGTGTGGTACTCTCATCCAGTTTAACATGCTTCTGTTCACTGCAATAAATATGTCACTTACAACTCAATCATGATAATTGAGATTGCATCTCATTTGCATAATTGAACGACTTTCTTTGAATTTATTTGCTTTTCTTATGATCTTGTTTAAAAAAATAAAATAAAATGTTTCTGTTCCTTCCTGTTGTAAACTGTAAATATGTTGTTTTGACCTGAAGTAGTTTGGCTACTTGTTTTTTATTTAGTGAAGGGTCCAAGGAGGGTTGCCAATCAGATTCCTGAAGAGATTCTCAAAGACCCAGTGCTTCATGAGGCGATTAGTGCTCTGCCCGCAAACTACAACTTTGAGATACCCAAAACAATATGGCGGGTGAGACAGTCAAAGGCCAAAAGAGGTGAGTTAAGTGTTGCCTGATAGTGATATTATTTAAAAAGAACAAAATACAGATGCTGTAAATAGCAGGAATGTTGGTAATGTAAATGCTGAAATGTTAAGGTATGGCTTATGGTCTGTGTTCCAGTTTATTCCATAAAGTGTCCGGTAGGGTTTAGGTCAGGTTGCTGTGTCTTTCAAGCTCTTTCACACCATACTCTGCAATCAATTTGACTACATGGGTCCATTGCAATCCTACAACAAAACAAAGCAAAAAAGAACATTATTATTCTTTAATGTCAAATGATAGCCTAATGTTGATGAACGAAACACAAACCTGGAATTTGGTAACGCGGAAGTGTAGTGCTGCTCGGACAGTTTGTGGCATGAACATAACTCAACAGACATGAGCAAGCGCTGTCTAAACCAAATACATACCCAAGTACATGTATGGTCTTAGCTTCCACTCAACTTGGAAGAATGATGAGTCACAAACACTCGAGCAACTTTTATTGCCTGGGATTTGCGTCTTTATTCATTTGCTCTGACTTTGGAGCTGCAATACTCGTCTCATTCCAGATATTTCATGCTACCCATACACTAGAAGAGTTTGTAAAGACTCTGAAAAGACTTTTAATAGACTAAAGTCTATTAAAGTCTGATGTTCTAAAGATGAAGTCACAGTTTTAGTCCCAGACTGTTGTTTTTCCAAAGCTTGACCCCTGTATGGTCACTACTTGCAAGAGACCCACTAGATTCCTTTTAAGATTGACATACACTTAAGTTAATAACAATAATAACAATAATAATAATAATAATAATAAAATCGGTAAATAAAAAACACAGCATAGTCAGCCCCACAGCCTGTAAAATAAACAAAGTGGCTAAGAACTACAATGATGCCCTAAGATGAAATGAATGTATTTATGTTTATTATTTTTTAATTATTATTTATTTAAACAGTACTACAGTTATGTCATTTCAATGCTTAGATGTGAAATTTTTAAAAATCATTTACATTCAGTTTAGTAATTTTCCTAGAACTCAAAATGCATTTAGAAGTTTATATAGCACAGTATAACGAAGTGTATTTATTTAAATAACTGTAGGACTACTTTCATTAAAATGTAAAAATCACCTTTACCTGTAGCATCTAGATGCACATGAAAATTCCCGTTTGCTGCTGAAGAGCTCACCTACTGGTTATCAACAGTGTTCATGTCACGAAAACAGAGTTGTGAAGATGGTTGTTAAAGACAGTTAATTTTAGCAAATAGCCAAAATAAGAGAGAGACTGATTTGAGACAGCTAACCTGACCACCTTACACCAAACAGTTAAGATGACAAGAGTGTGTCCCAACTCTAGCAACACACTCATGGTTTTAACGGGGCATTGAAAATTTGCCTGAGATGGTGACATGAGTATTTTACATGAGTCATTGCAAGTCCGGCATTACTGGCATAGCAATCCCCATAATCTCCATTGAGGCCAAAACTGAAGTTGTGGACTCGTGAGAGAAAATGAATCCTATACAGAAAAAAGATGCACCGATAATCGATTAACAATCAAACTGCATCCCTCTGAATCATGAGGTGCTGACTGATTTCCGCCCCTAGTTGACACTATAGTAGCCAGAGTTTTCTATATCCAGATTTATCTGTCTGAGTGATGGTTAAACATGGCTTATCATCTGAGAATACTGCTACAGTGGTGGTGCTTCATTGCTGACGCTTGCAATCAGGTTCTTGTTTAGGGGCACTTGGGAAATGTGGTAATGGCTCAGTTCACTGGACTTGCAGGACATTTATTGTTTGACATTTATCACGTGTGTTTAAATAGCTTATAGCTCAGTACTGGTATTTTGCAGTCAGAATGAGAGTTGCACAAGGGAAGAAGAATACAGTTTTTACTGAAAAAAGCTAAACAGAACTAAAAGATTCAGACATATTCTAACAGTTTAGAAATAACTAATGTTCCTGTGCCAGTCAGTGCAGATGCTTTCAGTTTAAACAGCAGATCAGAAAAAAAAGATAATTTTGGCCAGAGTGCAGTTTGAGGGAGGACAAACTGTGACTATATCTGACTGTTAAACAGAGCTTGAACATGCTGCACAAACCACCTCTGAAAGTGTGAGGTTTAAAATAGTGAAGTCATGTGATTAAGGAAATGCAGGTCAAGTGAGAGAATCAATTTGCCGGGGCTTTATCAGGGGTTATTTGAAAGTCTGAGATCGTCTCTGATAAAATTTAAATCCTCAATGCTGGAAAGGTAGATGGTAGGATTGTGAAGGGATTAGACAAGCAATCTGTAATCATTCTTCATGTGAGCTATCAATAATAAAAATTAAAGAAAAAGAAAGAATAAAAAATCCAAAATGAGCTAATAAATGCGTTCTATGTCTATTGCCAGCTAAAAGTGGATTCATCTATGCTTTTATGTGGTGTTGCAATCACTGCTGTCCCAAAGCATACTATAAAATGATATCACCCCCACACACTGCTAATGAAATTCAGATGTGTGGGCTGTGTTCCTTCTTGAACAATGATCCATTGTCCAACTACTCACCAAGTGCCTAATTAAGAGCAGGTACACATGTGCTTTTAGAATACATTTAGTGTTGCAGTACAAACTCTAAGATGTATTAATCTGCTGCTGTGTTTATTTCCCCTGTTGCCCATGTTTATACAAACAGCACAGTTACTTTAGTAGCTTGGTAACACAGTGGATAAATGATGTTGCTAGCCTCTTTTGAGAGGATTATGCTGTTTGTTTTGTAGCTATTTAAAGAGTAAATATTGGGTGCGGATATGATTTTGTGAAGCAGCTACACTGGCACTCTGTTTCATGAACTTGTGAGAAAACTGCTGAAAGCAAGTTTCTTGAGATCCGCATCTTCAGATGATGCTGGTGCTTGCATAATTTGCTGAACCCATTCCCAAGTGCACCTTACTTACTACTGTGTCAGCTTTGCTAATTGCCTTGGGTTCATCTGGATCAGTGCAGTTTAAACTATGGGGTGGATAGGTACAGAGAAATGCCTGGAGGGGGAGGAGTTGGTATGTTAGTGATCTGTATATAGTTGGACTACTTGCAGTTAAAGTTAAGTAAACCTAGCACTGTATGTAGAGTATTAATATCCATTGGTTATTTTCAGATGAGAAGGCTCCTTGTTGGGTGGCATGGCAGCTCGGTGGGTAGCACTGTCGCCTCAGAGTAAGAAGGGTTGAACAGTGTGGGTCCTTTCTGCGTGAGTTTGTGTGAGTGTTTATGTCCTCCCCATGTCCATGTGGGTTTTCTCAGTTTTCCTCATGTTAGGTTAACTGTTGTCTCTAAAGTGAATGTGACCTACAATGAATTGGTGCACTGTCTAGGGAGTTGTTCCTTCCTTGTATCCTATACCACTGGTCAGGATGAAGCGGATAAGAAAGTGATTAAGGCTCTTTGTTTTGTGTAACTTGCGTAAAATGGGGCTGTAAAATATAATTTAAAGTGTCAGGTCAGCATTTCTCAAGGATTCTGCATACGCAGCTAGGGTGGGTTTGGGGCCATGAACAATATATTGTGCTAAAAATGCAAAGTCTGATCCATGCTTAAAAGCAATACAGTAAACAGCCTGTTCATATCATTCGTATTTGTGATTATTTCACAAAGATGAGTAATGATGATAGATTTTAGTTCAGGAAAAGTAAATGGGCATGATAAGAGACAAGGCATGAATGCAAACTCTGAGAGTAAGGCCTTGGATCTGCTTTCACCACGCTGCATGCAGTCTGATGTTTTCAAATGCCATTATGTATTCTGATGCTGTAACTATATGCTTTTAGTTGTTTCTATAAATAATTGGCTCGGTTTGTAGCAAAGCTGCCTTAAAGCAAGAAGTTCTTGGTTTCAATCCCAAGAACATCTGAGTCTTTTTCTTTGTGAAGTTTGAATTTTCCCCGTGTCTGTGTGTGTTTACTCCGGGTTCTCTGCGTTTCCACCCACAGTCAAAATTGTTAGGTTAACTTATACTAAATTGGCATTGACTTAAGTGTATATAGATGACTAGTCTTGAGATAACCTTGTGTATATTTGAAAATGGTGTCAGCAAAATGACCTTTGCTGATAGTGATGTTAAATAAACTATGTAAACAAAAATAAATAATTGTATTCCTACTAATAATCTTTAACCATCACATATGTCGCAGACTCCAGAGAACTAATTGAAATGTTGTGCTTTCAATAAAAAGTAAGACGCTGAGTGAGAAGGAGACAACTGTTAGTGCCATTGTAAAAAAATCGAAGAAATATAAAATGACTGCAAGGTCCTTCAACAAGGGTTTTGCCACCAAGTATTAAGTCTTGATTGCTAGAGGGATCAGATGCTTATTTCTCTCTGCAAAATGCAAATAAATGTATATATTTTATACAATGTCATTTTCTGGATTCTCTTTTACATATTTTATCTCTCACTGTTAAAATATAGACTTTTCATATTTGTAAGTGGGCAAACTTACAAAATTCCCCAATGTAATAGGAATTACAGTCTCCATACAAAGGCATTAATTATACCCTTATTCTGGATCTAAAGTAAGAGAAGGAAAAATTATAGGATGTTTCAAAATAAATACAAAGAGGATCCCACAAGAACTGCTGGTCCTGTTCATACCCCATCACTGTCAGTATATTTTGGCAGTC
>JAUZSU010019819.1:0-10797 GCA_034780255.1 Parotocinclus maculicauda
CAGAGCAGACAGAGCTCAAGTGCAACAGCTGATCCTACAATTGAAGTAGACCGTTACTTGTCTGAGGTAAACCTGCCAAGATCTGAAGATCCACTACTATACTGGAGCAAACAAAAACTACAATTTCCTCTTTTATATCAGCTAGCACTGACATTTTTATGCACTCCAGCTTCCTCTGTGCCATGTGAAAGGTTGTTTTCTAAGGCTGGGGAAATTGTGTCTAAGAAAAGGAATCGACTCAATCCCAACACTGTTAAAAAGCTTTTTTAAAAAAAAATAAAAATCAGTAATTTATATTTGTTCCATCTGTTGCAGTTTCCTGTCTTTCAGTTCCATAAGCACTCTTGTACTCCCAGTTCCACAAGCATTTATTTTAAGTATTTATTTTACGTGTTCAACATCACATCACTCAAATAATAATATTTCCATGTAAAACCACACTTTTATATTCATTGAGACGTATCAAAAATATTTTATTTTATACACAGACATTCCAGGATTCTCTGACTTAGAATTAATTGAGTCTGTCTCATATCCTTTTGCACAGCAGGTGTCACTAGTAAGAACAAGTCAACGAGGCTTGGGGTAATGAACCTTTTGGTGAACCTTTGAGCTGGAAAGCCCCATTAGTTCATGAAGCCTCGTTTTGCCATCACTACCAAGAACCACTCCAAACACAGCACTAAGAAACGCCATACAGCAACCTCATCCTGACAGTACTAAGTATTACTCTCAGTGGATTTATTTACAGTATTGTGCAAAGTATAATGTATATATTGGGGAAAATAAGTTTTTGATAGACTTCCGATTTAGCAAGTTTCCTGACCTACAAAGAATTGAGAGGTCTGTAATTTTTATCGTAGGTACATTTCAACTGTGAGAATCTAAATAAAAATCCAGAAAATTACATTGTATGATTTTTAAATAATTACTTTGCATTTTATTGCATGAAATAAGTATTTCATCACCTACCAACAAGCCGGAATTCTGGCTCTCACAAATCTATTACTTTTTCTTTAAAAAGCCCTACTATTCTGCACTCATTATTAATTGCACCTGATTGAACTCATTACCTGCATAAAAGACACCTGTCCACACACTCAATTAATCACACTCTGACCTCTCCACCATGTCCAAGACCAAACACAAGGCAGGGATTGGCTACAGGACAATAGACAACAGCTTGGTGAGATGACATCAACTGTGCAATCATTAAAAGATTAAGAAAAAAAACAAGATGGCTATCAGTTTTTCTCAATCTGGGGTTCCACCCATGATCTCACCTTGTGGGGTAAGGATGATTCAGAGAACTACATGAGAGGACTTGGGCCTGGACCGCTGTCATGGATTAAAATCCTGCAGGGCACAGGAGGTTCCCCTGCTCATGCCAGCAAATATCCACGCCCGTTTGAAGTTCGCCAATGAACATTTGAATGATCCAGTGGAGGCATGGGGGAAGGTCATTTGGTGCTATACTCCAGGATATCCTGGGTGAGCTAGATAGCCCTGTCACCAGTGTTCTTCAGTTAAGGAAGAATCAGAATTTAAGTGTACAACTACGTGGAATTACAACTCCATACCCTGGACATCCTTCCCACTGGCCAGAAAGTTGCCACTGATTTATTCATCAGTGCTAAGGTCTGACTTCCAATGAGTGGGCTATGATTGAAAAGACAAACATTTTCTTTGCCTGGAGGCGTTTTTGTAAAGACCTTATCTCTTTGCCAAAAGTGTAATTTACCTGTAATGAGACAGACCATGACATAATGCTGCCAAACAACTATATGTTTAAGTCAAAGTCAAAATAATTTTTATTTATATAGCATTTTTTACAATGGTGCATTGTCTCAAAGAAGCTTTACAACATTATTACTGATTACTGAGCTTAACATTCCTTAACAGTTAATAGTAGGTGTAAGATGACCCGCTCATCAGGCTATGACTAAAGCGCGGTTTATTTTTGTCCATCGTGTCGACACGAGACAACACGGCTGACTCAGTTCTGCATTGATGTCTTAGCACTGTAAAGTAATTTACCGCCGCAATGCTAGGGAGTGTCTGAAGTATTTATCTACACAGACGAGGATAACAGTCACAAATTGTTGTGGCAATGCTGGCAACATTGTTGATGTTGACAAAGTTGGAGCTGATCAATATTGACTGTCCTTATAATTCCTTGAGGGTCCTTAAGCGACCTTGGGTTTGAGAAAGGCGCTATATAAATTAAACATATTATTATAAAAGGTGTTCATACTTCCTCACCTTTTCAATTAGATGTTCCTCAACTTGATCCATCTTTAGCAAGATTTTACTAAGAAAAGCGGAGTACCGGTAATGATGTAGAGTAGACCAAGCAGACCAATCACAGCTTTGCAGTCCGAGTCGTTGTCTGCGTTACTTCAACGTGTAGCTTAAGAGGAGCGCATTGGGCGATGCAGAGGCTTTGCGTAGAGGGTTCATGTTAACACAACCGCTCTGCATCGACGTGACGAAGAAGCATAAAACAGCCTTTAGTGTTATTCATAATAGTACTCAGAACTTTACTGAATCGAGGTTTGAGAATCATATTTTAGTAACACACTAAATATGTTTTCTGATATCTTTGCGCATAATGGTCTAAGACTTTGTCTGGCCAAAATGATTTAGTAAAAAGTCACATTAAGCCAAAATTGAGGCCATTTTAAACACATACCTCCCCCAATCCATCTAAGACTATAGATCTAACTCAAAGCACTTCTAAATTCTGGTGTCATATGTGTACAGTGGTACTCAAAAGTTTGTTAACACTTTAGAATGTTCTGTATTTCTGCATAAATATTACCTAAATATAATCAGATTTACACACAATTCCTAAAAGTAGATAAAGAGAACCCAGTTAAACAAATGAGACAAAAGATTATACTCGATAATTTATTTATTGAGGAATATTATCCATTATTACATATTTGTGAGCGGCAACAGTATGTGAACCTCTAGGATTAGCAGTTAATTTGAAGGTGAAATAAGAGTCAGGTGTTTTCAATTAATGGGATGACAGTCAGGTGTGACTGGGAAGTGTTTCATGGCATGAACAAAAGGAGATTTCTGAAGACAACAATAGCATTGTTGATGTTGTTGATTCCCATCAGGCTGGGAAAGGTTAAAAAACCATCTCAAAGAGTTTGGACTCCACAAATCCACAGTCAGACAGATTGTGTACAAACGGAAGAAATTTAAGACCATTGTTACCCTCTCCAGGAGTGGTTGACCAACAAAGATTACTCCAAGAGTAAGGCGTGTCATAAAGGACCCCAGGGTAACTTCTAAGCAACTGAAGGCCTCTCTCACATAGGTTAATGTTAATGTTCCTGAGTCCACGATCAGGAGAACACTGAACAACAACGGTGTGCATGGCAGTGTTGCAAGGAGAAAGCCACTGCTCTCCAAAAAGAGCATTACTGCTCGTCTGCAGTTTGCTAAAGATCATGTGGAAAAGCCAAAAGGCTATTGAAAGAAAGTTTTGTGGATGGATAAGTCCATAATAGAAATTTGGGTTTAAATGAAAAGTGTTATGTTTAGAAAAAAGAAAACGCTGCATTTCTGCATAAGAATCCCATCCGTGAAACATGATGGTGGTAGTATCATGATTTGGGCCTGTTTTGCTGCATCTGGGCCAGGACAACTTGCCATCATTGACAGAACAATGAATTCTAAATCATATCAAAGAATTCTAAAGGGAAAATGTCAGGACATCTGCCCCTGAACTAAATCTAAAGGTGGGTCATGCAGCAAGATAACGACCATAAGCATACAAGTCGTTCTACTAAAGAATGGTTAAAGAAGAATAAAGTTAAAGTTTGGAATGGCTAAGTCAAAGTCCTGACCTTAATCCCATCAAAATGTTGTGGAAGGTCATATTTATTCAGAAATATAAAAAAATTCTAGTGTTCCCAAACTTTCGAGCACCACTGTAACTGAGTCACCATTTCCTTTTCTAATTCTAATCACAAGAAAGCAAAATTAGGTATATTGATCCTTTAACCCTGAGATACAATTTGCTGACTGCTGGACTAGAAAGTGCCAGCACACTTTTAAAACAGTACTCAATGAACTAATTTACACATCTGCAAAGCATACAGCCATGGCCAAAAGTTTTAAGAATGGCACAAAGCATGCTGCATCAGTTTTTATGATGGCAACTTCTATTAACTCTAGATTGTGACGAGTGGGAAGATGAATGGCAATTAATTGCATAGGCATTCCCTGCTATGAAAATGTCCTCATCACAAAAATTACTTTATTCCAGCTACTGCATTTCAACCCTACAAAATGGTCTGCTAACATGATCTAAGTAATCTCATTAGCTTAGGTAAAGGTTAATGAGAACAAGACAGCTGAAATCACTCTGTCATGTTGATTAAGAACAGACTGGTTGCTTTAAAAGGGTGGTGGTGCTCTTCTTTTGTGTTTTCTTCTGTTAACCATGGTGGCCTCCAAGGAACCACAAGCAGTCATCATTACATCGCACTGAAATTCTTTCACAGGAAAGGACACTGCTGCTTCTACGGTATCACCTCGATCAACCATTTATCAAATCATCACTTCACGGAGAGTGGTTCAATTGAAGTAAAGAAGGCATCAGGGTGCCCAAGAAAGTTAAGCTAATGTCAGGACTGTCTCTTAAAGAGGGTACCTATGATATGGGGACACTACCAGTGGAGAGCTTCCTCAGGAATGGCAGAGGGCAGGTGTGAGTGCATTTTGAAGTAAAGTAAGGCTTTTGGAGGATGACTTGGTGTCAAGATGGGCAGCAAAGCTCCTTGAGGAAGGAGCTGGATAAATAAAATAATGTGATAACATCATTTCTGCAATTATGTAACTCCTATAATATGTTGCTTGTAAAAATGTTGCTTTTAGCCAGTTGAAGGCACGCAAAGTGAAGTATGTATGAAAAGGAATTGTACCACCTCCATCTTATTTTGAGACAGGTGCATACCTATTAAGTTGCAAATTAGTGACCACAGTTTGTGGAAAACCATTTCTTTTTGAGCATGACATAATCGTCATGCATAGAGTGGGGTTCATTAAAATTGCTTACTTTTTTGGCCTAAATAGAGGCCCTGGCCGGCTTGATCAACAACTGAGACAAAATATTGTACTAAGTCGTTTATTTACAAACAAATGCAGCGATGACTGCAACTAAACATTTCAAGTAACTGTTGATCAGTCCGGAACATCAGATGGGAGCAGCTCTGTACAGAAAAATATGAACCCTGATGATTTCCTCACACGAGCTGTTTACATAATGTCTTTCCTAAAAATTTCTATACAGAACTTGATTTACCCATTCAAAAAATATTAACTTTTTTATCCTTTAACCATTCTTTTGTGCTGGCTGTTTGCTTTCCCCTGGGGCTCAATTCACAGGCAGATATCCTGACATATAGAGTTTGCTAGTATTTCAGATTTAATTGTTCAATGACTGTTATCAAGAAACTTTGTTAAATATGAACCAAAACAGACCCAACCTACTTTGCTACCAAGAACTTGTTTTACACGTGGGATAAGATGTTTATGCTAGTATATAACTTTCCTTTAATTAGACTTTCCTGTAATAATGCTCCTCATTTAAGCCAAAAGGGTCAGTGAACGATACATTTTACCAATAACCTTCTGGTCCACGTGATTTTTAGTAAACTGCAAACTGCAATTATTTTTGGAGAGCAGTAACATTTTACTTAAAGAACTGACATGCAAAACATTGCTGTTCAATGTTTTTCTGGTGCAATTCACTACATATTAACATCAGTCAATGTGCACACATCTAATATTGCTTAGAAGTTAATCTGGGGCCTCACTCTTGAAATTATCTTTATTGATTGATCACTCCTAGAGAGGGCAACAATGGTCTTGAGCATCCTCCATTTGAACACAATCTTTCTGATTGTGAATTGGTGTAGTCCATCTTTATAGATCGATCCATCTTTATAGGTTTTATAATTTTTTTCAGCCTATTGAGCATCAAAAACTCATTTTCTGATGCCCTTAAAAATCTAATTTGCTCATGCCATAATACATTCTACAAAAGTGACTTGATGATGAGTCTTTCATATCCCTGTTCTTAAATTACAAGTGTGGCCCCTCAGAGTCCTGTCTTTAATACCACCTTCAGTTTAACTGCTAATTCTAGAGGTTTACAAACTATATATATATATATATATATATATATATATATATAAACATTTTGTGTAATTTGTTTATTTTGGTAATTTGTATCTACTTTTAGGACTTGTGTCATAGTATGCAGAAATATAGAACATTCTAAACGTTTCACAAACATCCAAGCACCACTGTTTGTGATATGAGCAGTTCCTACCCGCCAACACCAGTACCTGATCATGTAACTGAAAGAAAAGGAATACCTGCAAAAGTCATGTTACAAAATTAAATAGAAAGCCTTTTGCAAAGGGCTGTTAAAGCATGTTAGTACCCATAGGTTTGTTAAGATATAATTATGATACATGGGTGACAGATTTTTTTCTACTTTATGTGCATGTTATAGAATGACAGAAGATAGACTGTATTTGCTAGAAAGTGAACACCACAGTGTTGTTTTATTTATATTTTAGGCAAACAGTTTCCAGATCTTCCGATGACATTCCCCAAAAGAAGTGTTGCAATGTGCCAGTCCATCACAGAAAAGGCTCACTTTTATTGCACCGAAATATGGTTCTTAGTCTGTAATTTCCCCCAGCAGATGTAGGCAATCATCTCTATATTTGATGCCCATCACATCTTGATGGCAAAACTGAGACTGAGCCACTGAACCAAAGATCTTAGACTACTCCTTTGCCCATTTGTCAGACTTTCATATTTTACAAATGTAGGTAAATGGCCATACTATCATATAATGAACATGGAGATCTCCCTCTATTATTATTACTGAAATTGCATTAATCATTTCACTCTGTTTGCCATACATTTAGCTATAGGCATATGGAAGACATGCATATTTAGAGCAACTTACAAAATGTTCAAACAGCTGAAAGTGTCACATGCATTCACATGCTAACAAGATGGTGACAGCATCCTAGACTTTATAGTGGACTTGGGTGCAACAATAAGTTATTAAGACAAAAAATCTATTTTTGTCTTTCACTTCCTTCTGTGTAAGCTGCAATGAGTGTGAAATAGTTGTCAGGGAACATAAGAGATTGTGCCAATGCTGCTCAAAGCAATGCAGGAGGAGCAAAGCACAATATGTCATTTGGTCGTTTCATTTATTCCCTCACTTTCATTTATCCCTTTTTTTCTTTTTGTTTCCCAGAAAACAACTGGTTGCTGAAGGGCCTAGTTACGTGTGTGCGTGTGTGCATGTGTGTGTGTGTTTATATCACATTGTGCATTCTGCTGGTTGACAGACATTGTCATTGCTGTTTTTTAAACCAACAGAAAGAGTTCCTTAAGGCTACTGAGGTTAAGGTTAAGGATAATGTGACAGGGTGTGTGTGTGTACAGGCCCTCAATCTGGCCACATACTCTTTGATGTTCAATAATTAGAACCTTTCTTAAACAATCTTTCCAAGTAGCATATTAATTATTTGAATGCATGTTTTTGTAAGTGTTGTACAGTATTCACATGAATGTAACATTTTACTATAAAGGTATATGAAATAGCATTAATTCAAAAATTATTTAATAAATAAGTAATCCTTAATTCATACATGCAATACATTAAGACTCATTATGAATACACAAAGTGAGCATGTCTCATGCATGAGTTAATAATTTTTTTCATGTAGTAATTAAAGTAGAACATGAAGGTTAAGCATTGCTAAATAATTTCTGCTTCATAAGCTCATGATGTATACAGCACACAAAGTTAAGTGTTACCACTACAAACATTTATAGTGGGGCTAAAAAGTATTTAGGCAGCCACTGATTGTGCAAGTTGTCCTACTTTGAAAGATGAGAGAAGTTTGTTAATTTCATCATAGGTACACTTTAACTATGACAGACAAAATGAGGAAAATACAGGAAAACACATTGTAGGATTTTTAAATAATTTATTTGTGAACTATGGTGGAAAATAAGTATTTGGTCAATAACAAAAGTTCAACTCAATACTTTGTTGGCAATGAAAGAGGTCAAGCGTTTCCTGTAAGTTTTCACCAGGTTTGCACAGACTGTAGCTGCTATTTTGGCCCATTCCTCCATGTAGATCTCCACTAGAACAGTGATTTATTTGGGGCTGTCACTGGGCAACACAGACTTTCAACTCCCCCCACAAATTTTCTATGGGGTTGAGGTCTGGACACTGGCTAAGTCACTCCAGGACCTTGAATTGCTTTTTCCGGAGCCACACCTTCATTGCCCGAGCGTTGTGTT
This sequence comes from Parotocinclus maculicauda, assembly GCA_034780255.1. Taxonomy (NCBI): domain Eukaryota; kingdom Metazoa; phylum Chordata; class Actinopteri; order Siluriformes; family Loricariidae; genus Parotocinclus; species Parotocinclus maculicauda. The sequence continues at coordinate 8,368 of JAUZSU010019819.1, forward strand.
TGGGATCATTGTCATGCTGCCACGTTCCATCTTCAATGCTCTCACTGATGGAAGAAGGTTTTGGCTTAAAAATCTTACAATACATGTCTCCGCTCATTCTTCCCTTAACACGGATCACTAGTCCTGTCCCCTTTGCAGAAAAATAGCCCCAAACATAATATTTCCACCCCCATGCTTTACAGTAGGTATAGTGTGCAACTCAGTATTCTTCTTCCTGCAAACATGACGAGTTGAGTTTTTACCAAAATGTTATATACTGGTTTCACATGACTACATGATATTCTCCTAATCCTCGGCTGGATCACCCATATGCTCTCTTGCAAACTTCAGACGGGTACTGGCTTAAACAGGGGGACACACCTGGCAGTGCAGGATTTGAGTCCCTCTCGGCATAGTGTGTTGGTAGCCTTTGTTACTTTGGGCTATCTGAAGGTCATTCATCAGGTCCCTCTGTGTAGTTCTGGGATTTTTGCTCACGGTTTGATTATATTGACCCCATGGATGAGAGCCCCAGATCGAGGGAGGTTATCAGTGATCTTGTATGTCTTCCATTTTCTTACAATTGCTCCCACAGTTAATTTATTCACACCAACCTGCTTGCCTATTGTAGATTCACTCTTCCCAGCCTGGTGCAGGTCTATAATTTTCTTCCTGGTTTCCTTCGACAGCTCTTTGGTCTTGGCCATGGTTAAGTTTGGAGTCTGACTGTTTGAGGCTGTGGACAGGTGTTTTTTATACAGAAAACATGGTCAAACAGGTGCCAGGTAACGAGTGGAGAACATAACAGCTTTTTAAAGAAGAAGTTACAGGTCTTTGAAGAAGAAGTTACAGGCCTTTGAGAGCCAGAAATCTTGATTGTTTGTGGGTGACCAAATACTTATTTTCTGAATTTTTTTTTCTCACTTTCTCCCATAGTTGAAGTGTACCTATAATGAACATTACAGACCTCTCTCATCTTTCTAAATAGGATAACTTAGTGACACAATCAGTGACTGACTAAATACCTTTTCCCCACTGTATATATATATATTGCAATATATATATATATATATATATATATAAATATATATATATGTATATATTCACTCTTATTTTTAGAGGTGAAGTGACTCAATCACACCCCTAAAAAGTGGCTAGACTGCATTGACTAAATTAACAATTAAATTATAAAGTCAAGTGGTGTCGGACATTTTTGTCAATAGTCAAAAATTAAATTGTTGACATGCAATTTGAGGTGACCCACTTGTGGCAACAGGGGGTTGCTGCAAGGGGTTGGGTACACAGCATAACAGCAGATCCACTGTTTTAGAAAGCTCAGTGGAGGTAAGTCTTTTTTTAGTGATGCCATTCCATAAATAACAATACATATTACATGGGTTACGACTAACAATAAATTCTACTAATAAAAATTAGTTGCCTTTGCTTTTAGTTTTACATTTGCTACGAAGTTCTGTTTCCTGTTTTCTCCCGACGTCTAAAGAGATGAATGGAAGAGGAGGATCTGAGCGAGCGGGTAGAAGATGCGATTATGAGAAGATTTGACAGATAAGGGGGAGCAAGATTATGTATGGCCTTAAATGTGTAGAGGAGAATTTTGTAATCAATCCTATATTTAACAGGGAGCCAGTGGAGCTGTAGAAGGATAGGTGTGATATGATGGAATGAAGGAGTTTTAGAAATAATACGGACAGCTGCATTCTGAACCAGTTGAAGCTTATGGAGGGATTTATGAGGAAGGCCAAAGATGAGAGAATTACAGTAGTCGATGTGGGATGTAACAAGACTATGAACTAGAATAGAAGCAGTATGGGGGGTTAAAGGAAGGGTGTAGACGGTTGATGTTACGAAGATGGAAATATGCAGACCGGATTATATTACTGATATGAGAGTGAAAAGATAAACAGTTATCTAGGATGACACCCAAGCTCTTAACCTAAGGTAAGGGGGAGACTAAGGTACCCTCAATTGGGATGAAGATAATGTCCAGTTTTGATAGTGTGGATTTGGAAACACAAAGCAAAATTTCAGTTTTATCACTGTTAAGTTTTTGGAAATTAGCAGTGAACCAAGATTTTATTTCAGATAAACAGTAGGAACTGGAAGAGGGCGGAAACAAGGTGCTTGGTTTACTAGATAAATAGAGCTGGGTATCATCCGTGTAGCAATGGAAATGTATGTCAAAAGAGGTTATGAGGGGGAGCAGAGAGGAAAGACCATATTTGACCAAGACTGTAGGAAAAGGATCAAGCTGGCATGTAGAAGGTTTTGATTGAATAAGAAAAAGAAGCCATAAGTCGCCACCTAGCGGATGCAAAGCGGATCAGCGAGATATGGGACGATTCCTGTGATCTCCGGGAAAATTTATGCTTTTATCAAAGGTCAGGAAATCCAAAAAGTTGTGTTGACAAGAGCAAAACCAGCGGGAGGTGA
>JAUZSU010019830.1:0-10797 GCA_034780255.1 Parotocinclus maculicauda
GCACTGTAGAGTTTCAGCTGGCAACGGCGGATGGCACGGTGGATTGTGTTCACTGACAATGCTTTCTGGAAGTATTCTTGAGCCCATTCTGTTATTTCCTTGACAGTGGCATTCCTGTTTGAGGTGCAGTGACGTTTAAGGGTGCAGTGACTGTTTTGGAATCCGCTTTGTATAATGAGAAGGTCAAGAGAGAAGGAGAACTAGAAGGTCAAGGACTCAAATCCCACCCCTGGCAGGCCCTTAACCCACAATTGCTTGGATTTTAACAATGTAAAACATGTTGCTTTGTAAAGGGCTGTAAATGTAAATGTAAGTGCATGTATATGCGCACAATGTTTTAAAACCGACCATTTCGACTTGCTGCAGTGGAATTGCAGCTAAGTGGACTGGACTGTAGTATCATTACTTCGCTGCTTTTTTTAAGGTGTCTTTATATTCTACCTTCTGTAGGCAGATCATTTTCGTTTCTATCAAATGATGTGCCATAGTTTTATTCCTAACACATTACCCGTTCCATATCAGGAAATATATTCTGCATGATTTTTTCCCATTGAGGATATGTTTACAGTTCCTTTAATTTGTTTGCGCATTATATACACATTATATATACTGGGTGAGTGAAAAGTCACAGAACACATCGCATGCTGCTTCATGGACGTTTCACAAAGGCTGCCAAAGGTTTGCTGGGGTATTCAGATATGTCATTTTTTTCTTTTTCCCCCATGATTGCGCCATACTAAAAGTTATCAAGAGTAACTGGCAATTTTGTCCGTGGGAATGGCTTGATTTTTAAACTTGGGTGAAATATCAGACCCGTTCATTTGAATGGGGTTTACATACTCCAGGCCTTGTAGTGGATTTGCCAAAAGAGCAGAGCTTTTATCCTCCTATATAAATTTTCTCCCTCACTCTCTCTCTCCCATGCTTTCTCTCTCTCTCTCTCTCTCTCTCTCTCTCACACACACACACACACACACACACAAAGTGTTATGTAATGAAATTCTTCCTGTCTCTACAGGTGACATCTGGTTTTAAGTGCAAGACCATGAATGCAGGGTTGCCAGCAGCATTTTTGGAGCCCCTCTGCTCTATCTCACTCATGGAGGATAACGAGTTACGCCAGCTTGTCCTTGAGATTCTACACAACATTATTGATCGCCACGACAACAGAGCCAAGCTGCGTGGCATCCGGTACATCTCTCTATTTCACGTGTGTGTGTGTGTGAGAGTGAGAATGAGTGGTTGTTTGTAGTATTTTTTCTAACCCAGTAATCAAATTACATGCATGCACCATTTAACATCCTGTTGATCCATGTCCATTCACTTAAACTCCTGAGATCTCAACAGTGTGAATCCATTGTCCAGACATTATATGAGTCACATTGTCTTTTTATGCTACTGTAATATACATATAAATGTTTGTAAACTCGGTGAAAACGATAATTGTAAATGCAACAGAAATACGGCTGAGATCATGAGCCTTAACCGTTATACACATGCTAAACATTTTGTATTTATGGAAATTAATAATAAGCATTTGCAGCAACTGTTGCAGTTGCAACATTTTTAATTCAAAGAAATATTTAGGGTTAGCGTTAGGTTTATTTGCCATTATAAAATATTAAAATGTTTAATACCTCTGCCGTTAAAGTAAATTTGCATTAAACGGCTCATACCTGTATTTTTTTAAATCAGACTTTTTGTCCGATGTGACTTTTACTTGGATATTCCACACCTCTTTTTGCAGGATTATTCCTAATGTTGCTGCTCTGAAAATAAAGCGAGAGAAGATATCCAAACAAGATGTCGTTTTTATGAAAAAGGTACAAACACAGACAGACACCTGCTTTCTCTCAAATGTTGCTGCTATGGAAACGTGAAGCTCGACAGGAGACCTGAGAATCTAGAAGCATTGTAGCTAAGGAAATTTCACATAAGTAATTGTTTAATGAACACGCTCTAAGATTTTTTCGTCAGGATCACTGAACTGCAGGAATGCACACGAAGCTACAGTGCCAACAAAAGACACGTGTATAAAGGGCCTTAGTTAGATGCAGAATGGGGCAAAGCAAAATAAACTGTGAATATTTCCCCTGTGTAGTCTCCACTTTTTCATTCCCTTTCATATGATGTCTAGTTGTTGTCGTGTGAGACAGTCATAGGTGACAATTTAATGGCTGTTGACCAAAAGTAGCTCACATTGGTGTTGCTTAGTGGTTTGCTTCAGTATCCCGAGGAAGAATAGTGTAACAGAGCGCATGGCAGCATTGATTTGGATGACTTCTATTTTTGCCACCAACCTTTTAGCCACTTTCTTGTACAGCTTGTCCTTTTAGTGTTTACATTTACTTTAGAATGGGTATAATTACAGGCATGCGTCACTTAACCTCTACAAAGATCTTGACGTTATTATATACCTTACATGTTTACTACAAACAGAATATGGACAAAAGTATTGGGACACCTGCGTACCATCCATATCTGTTGGTTTCCCCTTTGCAGCTATAATAGCATCCACTCTTCTGGTAAATTTCTCTACAAGATTTTGGCTTGTGGCTGTCGGAATTTTTACCAGTTCATTCAGAAGAACATTTGTGAGGTCAGACACTGATGTTTGACAAGAGGGCCTGGCTAACAGTCTACATTTTAGTTAATCCCAGTGACGTTTTATGGGTTTAAAGTCAGGGCTGTGTGCTGACAAGGTCAAGGTCTTCCACACTAAACTCACTCAGCCATGGCTTTAATGGATCTTGCCTTGCTGCACTGGGGCAAAGTCATGCTAGAACAGACAAGGTAACTCTCTAAACTGTTCCCACAATGTTAGAAGCTTACAGCTGTGTCTTATGTATGTCGAAGCATTACAAATACTGATAAATATAATGGACAACACAATACACCCTTTACACAACCTACTTGACAGACAGAGGAGTTTTGTTAGAAGTTTTGTTAACTCCATATAATAAGTCACCACTGTCCCGATACTTTCAAACACAAATGAATGGAAATACAAACACAAATGCATATACATTTAAAGACTGCAAATATATTTTCGTATTTTATCTTCATCTCTGTTTTTTCTATTTATTTGTATTTACATTTGTGTTTTTTGTTATTATGTGTATGTGTATGCTGCTTCAACATTGAAATTTCGGGGATGAATAAAGTACTCTATCTGTCTGTCTGCCTGTCTGTCTGCCTGTCTGTCTGTCCGTCCATCTTTGTCTCTGTGTTATAGTTTGTCTTTTTGAGCTTTAATTCTTCTGTACACTGGTCATCCCGCCAGTGTGTGCTTACAGAAAAATAAGTAAATACATACAAACCAATTAGATTTAAGAATTTGGTAGCATCTTTGCGTAACATAGCTACTGAAAGTAGTCTGAAAGTTGTACCAGAAGAAATTACTTTTATTATCAGTTTAACTACGTGCACATGAACCTGTTAATCAGCTTACATATATGTGTAAACAGGATATTGACTGAATTGGAAATTCATAATTGGTTCATCTCTCTGTGACTGGTCGTCTTGACATCTGGATGATTAGATTAGATTAACTGCTGCATGTTTAATAAAACCTTCTGCAACCGAGTCTGCACTTTTAAATCTGTCATTACAACCCTATTTCAGCTAATGTGTCTGATAAGGTAATCTATACGTTAAGTAGATTATTAACTTTGATAATAAGGATAATCCCCACATTTGTTTATACACCGGCAATGGTCAGAGTGGACTTTATGCAGCGCATAAATGTACTTTACCGTCAATGGGATAAAGCCCAGTCTTAGGTGTCGTTTTTGCTTATGACTCATTTGCAAGGCTGAGACTTCCAGACTTTGGCTGTCAAGAGAAATAAAAGTATTTTCATATTGTGTGGGTTATGCTGAACACCTCAGATACGCTCAGTATGACACTTGCATAGGCTTTCAACTGTCCATTATGTCAGTTCCTCAACTTTCTGACCTACCTTCAAAGTAATGGTTTTGAAGTAATAGACATGAATTCCAAAAGTGAGCCAGGGCTTATAGAAAAACACTGCATTCCAGTTGCAATCCTTATCTGTGAAACTTTGTGTTGGTAGTGTCATGGTTTGGACCTGTTTTTCTGCACATGGGTCATGAAAGCTTGGCATCATGAATGAAACAATGAAACAATTAGAGCAGTGAATTCTAAACGAAAATGTCTTCTCATGAGAATGTGGGTCTTGTTAGACTCTGACCCTAAGCACACACATCCTGACCTTGTCCAAAAAGAAATGTTGTCGATGTAGTTAATGTGAGGAAGCTCACCAATATCCAAGAGTTCCTAAATTAAGAAAAGGGCTAAAATTCCTACACAAATTTATCATGAATACAGTTACTGCTGAACAAAGGGGTCACACCAGAAAGCAAAGGTTCACATATTTTACCACTCACATGTATGTAATATTAGATCTGCTTTCTCAATAAATAAATGACCTTGGATACTATTATTGTCTTACTTGTTTAGTTTAGTTATTTTTGTCTACTTTCAGAACTATTGTGAACGTTTATTCATGTTTTAGGATGTACTGCTGCTAAGAACATTCACCGTTTTACGTTCTAGGTTCCCTATAATCAAATTTGCAGTTATACGTATCCCAGTCTATGCCATGTGTTTTTTCTTTGGGAAAAGCCTGACCTTTGGTTTATTATTAAGCAAACAGAACATTACACCACAAGTAATATTGGATGATGGATTAGTATTTAGAGATGACCATTTTGCTTTTAAAAGAGTTTGACATGGAGTCTGAGTCTCTTATGGCATACTTAATTGAGAAATCAAGTGAAATAATGCTGAAATGTTTGTACCGTCATATTTATCCATAGTTTCTTTTCTGTCTGTCTATCTTTCTAGCATGGCCAGCAGTTGTATAGGCATATCTATTTGGGCTGCAAGGAGGAGGACAATGTGCAGAAGAATTTTGAACTGCTCTTTACTGCTCTCGCTCTGATCACTATAGAGTTGGCCAATGAAGATGTGGTCACAGACCTCATACGACTGTCGCTCGCCCTGCAGGTACACACACAGACACGTACATGTTATCTTGCTATTCTCGCGATTACTTTCAATGGACATTAATGACAGTGAAACATAAGAATGAGCGTTGATCGGGTGGTCATTAAACAGGCACTTAAATGTATAACCAATAGGGTTATTAGCCTTATTATTAAGGCATCGTACTTAACTCATATGTTACCTTTCCAGGTAAAGTCAATTGTACTAACAGCCACAACAAATTAGTCTCGTTAGAACGGCGGGTAAAGCTGCTAGGAATGGCAGCCCTGAGGGCCTGGGTTCAATTCCTGGAAAGGGCTTGCAACTTGAATGTCATGTGGTGCACTCCCAGAAGGTGGACTGGTGCCCTATCTAGGGTGTACAACTGCCAGCAGCCCAGTGAATTCTGAATTAGCTTTTAGACCCTCTGTCATGACCCTGACCAGGATAAATGAGGGTAAAATGTCATGCTTTGCTTCAAAGCAATAAATACATTCTTTATAGTTTATATAGTCCATTCACAGATGCCTCACTGCGTATGAACAACACACGCGTGTGTAGTTGCAGTGTATAATATTTTGTGACTGGTTTTGTGATTACAGGATATGGCTTTACTAAATGAGGAGAACATGTCAATGTTTATTCGCTGTGGCATCATGGCATTGGTTGCAGCCTACCTTAACTTCCTCAGCCAAATGATTGCCAACCCTGCCTTCTGCCAGCACGTCAGCAAGGTATATATACACACATATTACACGTGTTATTTATTACTATGCTCGTACTGTACAGAATGCATTTTACTGATAGACAATAAGGTTTTGTTTTTAGATGCACTGTATAACAGTTTATGGACACTTTATTGTCAACTGAACATTTCATTCAAAACTGTGTGTATGAATATGGAGTTAGTTCAACTTTGCACTTACATTTACATTACACTTACAGAATTTAGCAAACCCCCTCATCCAGAGTGACATACAGAAGTGCTTTGTATTCTTTTTAGTAGACCAAACTTTATGTTAGACGAACAATAGCCCATGAACACAATCCAACCAGAACTTGCTAGGATTTGATGTGAGTAAATCAACAAAGCAGTTACCTACAGCACTGAAACTAGCAAAACTAAGCAGAATATATACGTAAGCAACAGTCTACCTTACCAAGCTGAGGAAGAATCAGAGATAGAATCACAAAGTACAACCCGTGTGGATTTATTTCCTTCATCTTCATGTTCTACCAGGGTTTTGTAGTTTTTGCATTTTATTGATCCTGATTCTGATTTAGATTTTTTCATATCGATTTCAGGGTTTTTTTATTCAATATTTTGATTCCAAAATGGTAAAAAAGTGACAAATATGTAGATGTAAAAAATATCTTATTATAATAATCTTTTAACTGTGAGGTTCAGGAATTTGCATGGTTTTATACTAGACTTGCTAGAGATACCGTCCATTTATGCTGGTGCTTTATATGCTTTGCCATATTGAAGCTACAATCTCCTTTACAACAGCCACAAAAAGTGGTGCCGAACTTTTGACTGTTTTTTTTAGATCCATCTTCCACTTATGCACTAGTGGACCAAAACTGTGTGATGAAGAATTACACAGCACACTGGTCCTGGCAAATAGGTGGCTTCTCATAGTCATATTTTTGCAACAATCACGGTTGTGTTATTGAAATTTGAGATGCGTTAGCAGTACCCAGTGATCAAGTGACATCGATATTTTTAATGGGTGTCCAGTTCTTGGAATTTTAGAATTTGAATGTGTGATTTCTTAAAACGTGTTTTTTTTTATCATTATGCTTTTATCAATGTGTTATTATCCTTCTCATTAAGGTAATTAAGTTACTTAACCCATTTATTACCGTTACCAGATAAATGAGCTGAAATACGATTGATTTTAGGGCTGCAACTAATAAATATATTGGTCGCGAACTAATCTGTTGATAATTTTTCCGATTAGCCAAACAATTATGTTGGTCATATTTTACCATAGCAGCTTAAATGTGTGAATGCGAATGTCACTCTGTCAGCCAGTTTCTGCTTCAAGATCTGATAGCAAATGAATCCCAAAGCCTACAACATGGAGCACAGGCTAACATTACTCTCCAATCTCTAAACTGCTGATTAACTTTGCAGGTAATGCATTAGCTATTACATCTGAAATAGTGTTATCTTAGCAAGTACCATTCATGAGACCTTGTTTTCTGACAGGTAAAAAATGTACTTACAGTTCTTCACTTCCAGTAGTTTTCTGTTTCAAACACAAAGCAGACTGAGTAATAGTAATAGTTCCTTCATCTGCTGTTTACCTTTAAAATGCTCCTGTACTTGTCAAACGTTCGGTTTTGCGGTTTATCGTCATGCTTTCTCCGCTAATTGTTGCAGAACTAGATGATGCATCTAACAGTGTAGACTCTGGCCTGCTAAAACATCACTACATTCCCTCTTAACATAGGTTATTGAGCTGAGGAACATGGATGCACCCTACTTGCTACCTGAACACGTTTTCCGAGAGAAGTGCGAGTGAGTATGCAGTAATTGGTGTGTGTTTGTACATAACTGTTTGTACGTAACTGTTATCTGTGTTGGATTTGAAAGGATGACGCAATTTCTTAGATCAGTATTTTAAAGTCAAAGTCAAATTTATTTCTAGAGAGCTTTTTACAACGGAACATTGTCTCAACGCAGCATTGCAATCTTATATTATTATAAGGCCAATCCCAAATTGAGTAAGCCTAGGGCGACAGTGACAAGGAAAAACTCCCTTAATATAGAAAAAAGAAACCTGGAGGACCAGGGCTCAAAAAGGGACCCGACCTGATTGGGTGAACTAGATGTTAATTGAATAATTAAGTTGTAGTAATAGTAAAATGAAGTAAATAATAAAATTCAAATTGATTGTAAAATTTCAATTAGAAATAGAGTTACTCTAATGTGTTCTCAGCAGCAAGTTATTGGAGGCACATCGTCTCCTGATAACTAGATGATGGAGGGAGTTTTTGCACTCTGCTGGGACTGGGTTTCTGTTGATGGACAACAGTAGAGTGATGCTGAAGTGGAGGAACATCTAAGTGTGTGGTGCTGGAGTATTAGCTTGGAGAGATATTTGATTAAGTTTATGCATTTTCATTTATTATAGCCTACCAGAGTTTTTGGAGCGGGATGGCAGTGGCTTGTATTTTCAGACAGCTGAGCTCGCAGAAGCTCTGTCTGGACCAGGATACAATGCAGAGCGACTCGCTGTACCATACATACCACAAGTTACAGGTACACACACACATACATACGCATGCATACACATACTTTACGTGGTTTGTGTCATCATTTGTTTCCCAGATTGGACGAGTGTGTCGAGTATAACACTTTTTCTAGAAAATCTTCCTGTTGGCGTGTAGAAGCAGAGATACAGCCAGTCCAATTACTGCACTCGATTAAGTAAAACAGCTGCTTCCCCTGATGCTCACGTTGGAAAGGATATCAGTGATAATACGCTTGAGTAAAGTTTTAAATTAGCTTGAGTCATTATCATCAGTTATTCGACTAAACTTCTCAGTGACAGATTAGAAGAGGTAGCCCTCCATTTTGGTGCAACTGGCAGTTTAACCATGAATTAGCATTGTAGTTCTGACTAAATTTAAGTCTGGTGCTAGCAAGCTAACTCTAGCTACTTGCCACTATAGACAGTGGAAAAAAAGTTCTATGCACTACTGTGCAAAAATCTTGGGCCACCATTTGTTGTTTTAGCAATAGTATATGAACCATATGTTGTTGCTTCCCAGTCTCTGTATTAATATACAAACAGAAAATACAGGAAATGTGTACGTAAAATAAAATAAACACACAATTTTCAGAACAAAATGGTTTCTGCAAGGAAACTCAGAAGTTTGGAGTTCTCTGACATCATCTTCTTGTTTTTCGCACAGCGTCCCTAGATTTAGGGTGTATTAGATTTTGTTTCTTTCTCTGTCCAGGTCATCCTATGTAATATTCAGGTCGGAATAGTTTTGCCATTTTAATGCTGCATACAAATTTGCTGTATGGTTGTATTTTATAAAGAGATTGAGAAATAATTCTATATGGTTGTTATAATATTGTTAAGACCAGACTTTTTTAATTGCTTGTTCCTCGGATGTCCCTACTTAAGAATCTACTGAGGAGGGAGAAAAAAGAATAAAAATAAATCTTTATTTTTCAGCACTTTTCAATTTCTCGAGGACTATGTGGAATCAATACAAGGAAGAAAAAAATAATTTTTATTTAAAAATAAAATTTATTTAACCTACAATTAAATTAAAGTGAATCTGGGAAAAAAAATATTAAATGAACAGTAGAAAACCGTTGGCTCTCCACCGGAGGGCGGAAGAAGCTAAAAAATTTTTTTTTTTATTTCAACCATTGGTGCTGCGGCGGACCCGAGAAATACCAAAAAATATATATATTTTTGTTGTCTTCTTTAAATATGATCGTCGGCAGATCCGCGAAACAATCAATAAAAAAAGTCTGGCCTAATCCATTTTAAATCGTCCCGTCAGTTATCTAAAGTTCTGCCTACTTTTATTTAATAATTTCTTATTTGCCAGTTATGAGTGGACTGAGGAGCGTGCATGTGCCCATGTGGAAGTTCTTTACTGTCATACATCCGTTTCCTGTAGCATATAAGGAACCTTTATTCAACCTTAGCAGTTAGACTACTATGCTGTTTAACTGTAGTTAGACTGTACTGTGCTGTTAGCCTGTACTATGCTGTTTGACTGTAGTTAGACTGTACCATGATGTTAGACTGTAGTTTGACTGTGCTGTGAGACTGTTATGATGTTAGACTGTAGTTTGACTGTACTGTCCTGTGCTGTGAGACTGTATTATAATGTTAGACTGTAGTTTGACTGTACTGTGCTGTTTGACTGTACTATGCTGATGGACTGTAGTTCGACTGTACTATGGTGTTAGACTGAATGTCAGACAGTGGCTTTGAGACAGATGACATGTTTAGCCCTGGCACGTTACACACCTCATGAGCACTCTGGTGTAATCACGTACCTGTGATAACACACACTTACAGCACATCCCTCTGTAGCTACGTGAGCTTTCTAACAACGTTTGTTGGCACGTACCACGCGTAGTGCCTGTAACTAACTTCTTAACAAACAAAACACTTTTCGGTTCGTCCAGATACAACAATAAAAGCTTCGTCTGCTTTGTTAGCTAGACACTAATTAGGCAGCAAGTGCCCTAACCAGAACGGACTTCATTTTTATTTGAACAATGTCACGTCGCGTCAGGTTTATAGCAGTATTTACGCTTTATCAGACTTTCTATCTAATGTGTCATGCACAACACGAACTGAGCAACAACTTCTCACCTACGTTAGTTTAACTTCCAAATCCGCCACAAATGCTAATAACGTTCTCTGCTCATAACTGGCTGCGTCCCAAACCAAAGTCTCATACTAAATCCACTGCTCAAAAACACAAGATAAGGAGATGCTTTAAAATGAAATATCCCATGATTAAGTATCGTAGCCAAACTATTACGTGTGCTAATGTGACACCCTACATAGTGCGGTTCTACACGGTTTGACACAGCCGCCATTTGTTAATCTCTAACTAAAAGCTCGTTTAACTTTGCTAAAAGGCAAATTTCAAAAGACTTAGTTTACGGTTAGAAGCTGGTTGTGTTCCAAACAGCAAAAAATAGTGCAATAGGAGTACCAAATAGTGCACTAGAAGCACAATCGTATATGTACTGAGCTGACGTACTATGAAGTGCAATACTAAGCGATTTGA
>JAUZSU010019841.1:0-10797 GCA_034780255.1 Parotocinclus maculicauda
CACACAGTAGGGACACCTTAGAGACACCAATTAACCTAACACGTAAGTCTGTGGACAGTGGGGTAACCACAGTACCTGGAGTAAAGTTCACTGGGAGAACATGCAAACTCCACACAGAACAGACCCCGACTGCTGAGACCGAACCCACCAAACCCACCGAACCCACCCATTCAGCCTCACCACTGTGAGGCTACTCACCGAGCCACCGTACCGCCCGGTTGTTCTACATATGACTTCGTATGCTTATTGCTCTTAACAGTACACACAGTCACACAACTGCTTATCCAGGTCTAGACCCCTAATGGACTAGCCACAAGTGAGGAACGAACAACAAGGGCCCCAGCTAATTCAATTCTTATGTTATTTCAAGGTTTGCACGACTACTTTTTAGATAATAGCCTCTAATGGCGGTTACTTCTGGTGCACTTCATTGGAAGTAATTGATTAATTGCTTGTGCCACACTGCTGCATAATACATGGTTGCCAGTCCCATTGGTAGCGCCACTGAATTGAATCTGTCATGCGACTACAGGAAACAAATTGAGCCGCAGCGAGAGCTGCTCTCCACAGATAACTTATTCTCCTAACGATTCATTGACTTGTAAGCCAAGAACAGAGAGGCAATCAAGAAAAAAAGCTCCGGAGAGAATTTAATCATATTGATATTCGCGACATATTGTTTGGTTAAATTATGAGGGGCATAATTACATGAAATAAGTTGGGCTCCTTGACTACAGACGCCGATTTAAAAAAAACAAACAGTGCAAGATCGTCGGCGCTCCCGCACGCGTACAAACGCTCCCGCGGCTACGCTGTCGTCCGCCACGCATGATGAACGTGACAATAATGAGGTTACATATGGTAGAAATATGTTTAGTTCCGAATCACCCGTTTCATCAGCTCGTAAATTTGGGGAAGCGCTTTTTTTGGGAGGAGTTGCCGAGGCCGGGAACAAGAATTAGTCAGGCTGCGTTCAGACTGAAAGAAAAACAATGGTTAAGGGTGTCCCTTTGAATAATGGCCATGATGAAATGAGTTGGAATTGGGAAAGACAATTTAACAGCATTAGGAATGAGGTGATTAGCCTGAGATGGATGAAGCCATCAAAGCCAATGGGAACAGGAGAAGCCCTTTTCTTTTTCTCAATAAAATGTGAGAGAAGGCGCACACGCCCCCGAGTAATAAATGTCACTATGAACATCAAGCCTCCTGGGATCGAGGGAGCAAGACAGTGTTTTTAACGCCTGTCAACACGGTTGCAGGTCTCGACAGTTAAACCTATCTGATTGAGCACGTGTCATGCGGTGATGGGGTAGAACAGCAGGAGTGAAGGCCTGGTCTGATCTCCTGGGAGTGGCAGAGATGCTGGTTAGAAAGGAGGGAGTGAGAGGTGACACGGAGCTGGGGCCAGCACTTAACCAAGCAGCAGATCAATGCCACATTTACTCCAGCACAATTAATCAATAGTCACTGTGTACGACTATGAGGGAACAGTGAGAGCTGAAATAAATATCCCACCGATCGCTTTCACACAGGGACGCCCAGCGAGCGGTCAACACCCAAAAACAGCAAGAAACGAGAACAGAACTGTCAGACCGAATATCCAACTCTTTTCCTCTCCTATTGAAGATGACTTGGTTTGAACCATCAGCTTCTCGGTTCTGTCCATGCTGAAATGGATGGTGATTGAAACCTCTGAATTATTGTTTTCACAGGACATGCTTCATTCTTCAGAAGCCAACTCTCAAGAATTTACACAACAGCGTTTCGAGTGAAATATAGTCACAGAATATATTGTATAAAAAAAAAACAGCTTCTCTAAGCTTTTGGGGCAAGTATTTAATCTGACCAGGTTACATTTGATTCGTTGGGATGCCAGGTTGACCCTCCTACGGTCAGGAATAATCTTGGAACAGGGTGAAAAGGCCAAAATGTGCCAAAGCTCATAAAAACTGGTATGAAGATCAGTAGAAAAGAGAAGTATGGAGTGACTAATCCAAATAATTTTTGTGTCCGTTGACGATATGTTACTTTTGATCATTATTCCATTGTTTAAAAAAACAAATCTAATGATGGCTTAAGACTTTTGCACAGTGCTCTATGTGTAATAATAACAAGGTAGAGGTGTGAACAATGTCGTTTATTATTTATCTGTTTTATATTTTATGCATGACCGTGACAAATGCCCTAATTAAAGAAAAGTTCAAGCGAATTTTCCCATGAGAGATTGTGTAAATAGAAATTAGCTATTTTTTGCTATTAAATATACAATATTTAAACTTTTTATAGGTTACTAAATTCAGGTATTTAATAAGGGGAGGGTCCGTGGCACCGCTGCCTCGCAGCAAGAAGGTCCTGGGTTCAATCCCAGGGTGGAGCAGCCTTTCTGTGTGGAGTCTGTATGTTTTCCCTGTGTCTGTGTGGGTTTACTCCGGGTACTCCGGTTTCCTCCCACATGTTAGGTTAATTGGTGTCTCTAAAATGGCCCTTAGTGTGTGTGTGTGTGTGTGTGTGTGTGTTGCCGGGTGGGCTGGCCCGTAACCCCTTGTGGATTAAGCTGAAGATAATGAATGAATGAATGAATAAGAGGAGGAAATTGACTTCCTTAATGAGAATAGATTTTAATATCCAGTTAATTCTTCTGAATGGCTTTAAATATGTTTATATGCATAGTGTGCAGTATGTAAATCAGTTCGTAGCACTGGTTCACCCACTTCCTGTGTTGTTACAGATTTTACTTGTGAAAACTGCCTGTTACTTTACATGACTGCATTTTCTTTAATAGGGGGGAGTTCAGTTCCAACCAGTAGAAATCCCACAAAGCATTCAGTCACTTACACTGGGACCTAATGCATGTCTGTGGAATGTGGGACTAAACCAGAGCCCATGAAGGAAACCCACACAGATGTAGGGAAAACATACAAATACGAACTGGGGATCTCTGGAGCTGTGCCACTGACTTAAGTTCATGTTTAGAATAAGATGGTTGTCAAAACTGTTTAAAACCACTGATATCTGGATTTGCAGATGATTAATGGTTTGATATCTGTCTGGATTTTTTAAAAATTGGAGTTAAACTAGTATAATTATATAAATAGTATAATATATATAAATAGTATAATATAAATTTCTAATGCTCACCAGCTAGAGCTAGACATGCAGGGAGTCAAGTCAAATTGATTTTTGCATTACATTTTACAATAAAACATGGCCACAAAGCAGCCTTGGAACAATCTAGGCCCACAGCCCTAAGTGACACAGCCCGGGGTGTCAGTGGCAAGGAAAAAGTCAATAAATGTGCTGAGCAAGAGGACCAAGACTCAAAAAGAAACCCAACCTTCTTAAGCAGTCTGGATATTATGCGTAAAAAAAAAATCTAAATAACAAATGTTTAAAAATTGTTAAATACACAGTAGCTAAATAGAATAATTGTATTAAAATAAAAAAAAAAAATACCAAATAAAATAAATTGTATTAAAACGTAATAATATTTAAAGAGACTATAATAATCTTAAGAGAATACAATAATTAATTCATTTTCTTATCCACTTAATCCTAGTCAGGATCACTGAAAGCCAGTGCCAAGCTGGCAGCACAGGGTAGAAGGCAGGGACAATCCTAGACAGGGTACCGATCCATGGTATGCCACACACGCTTACACACTCATACACACTGCCACATACTAAGGGCCCTTTAGAAACACCAGTTATCTTAAAAACATCTTTGAAATGTGGGAGGATGCAGAAGTACCCGGAGTAAATCCATACAGACATGGGGAGGACGTGCAAATATATGATTAGGAAGAATATAATAATTGAAATCGTTTAAAAGAGTATCGTTTAAGAGTATATAAAACGATAGTATACAAGACAAAAGTGCATATATAAATCAATAACTACTAATAATCATGACTGATGCAGTAACATTTGTTTAACATGTGGCTACATTAAATCTCAAATAACTTGTGCATTTACTTGTGATTTATTTACATTTACTTTTAAGCCATTTATCAGACGCCCTTATTCCAGAGCGACTTACAATTCATACATTCTTACAATACAAGCAATTGTGGGTTAAGGGCCTTGCTCAGGGATCCAACTGTGGTAGCTTGACAGAGGTGGGATTTGAACCTTCGTCCTTCTGGTCCATAGTCCAGTAACCTTAACCCTTAACCCTACCAGCTAAACAGGGTCTCCTGCTCTCTGCACCAATCTGAACTCTAATGAACCTTGAGGCAGCGTTCTACACTCTCCAGCCAGATGCACGGCCTACAACTGACAGCTGATTAAAACCTTATCAGCTTCTGACGCTACACACACCAATGCCAGTGATACCATCCGCATGAACGCACACACCCAGCGATCGCCCTGATAACACAATCCCATACAAACACACAGGTACATTCTGTACATACACAAACTACTGTAAATCAGGACATTAACTAAACCTGCCACAGAGAAACATCCGGAAAAAAATAAAAAACGCTTCCATTAGCGACCCATAGATCGGCTTTTTCCTTTAGCACTGCGCCTGGGAAATGTAACGCTGGACTCTGGACCTGATGGTCCTGGGTTCAAATCCCACCTATGCCAAAGCTGCCACGGCTGGGTCCTTAACCAAGGCCCTTAACCCAGCATTGCTTAAATTGTAAAACTATAAGTGTGGTAGCCTAGCGGTTAAGGCACTCGACTCTGGACCTGAAGGTCCTGGGTTCAAATCCCACCTCTGCCAAGCTGACACAGCTGGGTCCCTAGGCAAGGCCCTTAACCATTGCTTGGATTGTAAGAACATATCAGTTATAAGTCGCTCTGGATAAGGGCGTCTGCTAAATAATGTAAATGTAAATCATTTTTTATTATGCAACCCAACAAGCACGGTCTCATACAGGAACAGAAACGACAGAACTCTGCTGCTCAGACTAAAAAACTGTAAAAGTACAGTAGGCCACTATACAGTATGTACACCGCTCCCAAAAATTGGTCGATATTTAAAAAGAATATGACGAGCAGGACTCAGGTTGGGGATTTCCCGCAGGCCACAGCACAACTAGAGCACAACCTGAGACAAATGTGAGAAATAGCAAATCATTCATTACTGATTTATGCTCTTGATGGATTCCTGCCCCGCCCCTCCTGAGTATAAAGACAGGCACCAGACTGGTGTAGCGGGATCTCAGTCTAATAAAAAGCAACAGAGGACGAGACGCGCTAGCAGTGATCCGAACTGCCATGTGACATCATTAATACTGCAAGAGTAATAATGCAACCCAGAGCATCAGCCTGAGACACCGGCAGTACAGACATAGTGCATTTCTTATTCCTGTAGCACAAAATAAAACACAACTCTGTTTTGGGTTCGGATGCAATATGTCATTCAGCAGCTTCCCTTTGTCACCGACATGACAAGTTTTTATCTGCGGTTTTGTGTTCGCTGTTTGTAGAAGTTTCATTATAGACTGAATTCATTCAAGTCCTACGATGTTACCCAAACGTTCTGCAAGTTCTACGGCTAAAATAGTTTATAAATACTTCAATAAATAAAACGTCCCTACTTCGCGGATTTTCGTTTATCGCGGGTGGTCCTGGAACGTAACCCCCACCATAAACTAGGGAACACTGTATTCCAAAGTGTAAACACCTAAACATCACAGGAGCTTGTATGAAATAACATTATAAATCCATTAATATGGAATTTATTCCCTTTACAGCTCTAACAGCTTCCACTCTTCTGGGCAGACCTTCTACAAGAATTTGGGCGGTGTCTGTGTAGAATTTTTGCCCGTTCATCGAGAAGACCATTTATGAGGTCAGATACTGATGTTAGGCAAGACGACCTCATTCACAATCTCCATTCTAGTTCTTCCCAAAGGTTTTTGAAAAGGTTTAACACTGTACAGGCCAGTCAGTTCATGGGAATGGGAATTCTATGGGAATTATGCCATTGCTAAGACCACAAATCCAACGGTGGCATAAAGAGGTTTTCACAGTGCTGTGTATATATATACAGTAAAGCCCCAAAAATGGTCAATTTTGCATGCCAGCGTTCCAAAAGTGCTTTGTACATGTTTGTCCTGTTAAATATTTTTTATTTAGTCTGCATTTAGTAAAGTGTGAAACTGTGGTACTAGTACTATACACCCTGAACTATGAACCTGAATGTCCATGGATCAATCCCACCTCTGCTAAGCTGCTGCTACTGGGTCCTTGAGCGAGGCCCTTATCCCACAATTGCTTGGATTGTATCAGTTTTATGTCCTTTGCGATAGGACTGTCTGCTAAATGAGTAAATGTAAAGTCAATTTAGATTATTTTGGACACACCCACTGGTATCAGATGCCAAAAATCAAGTCGTTAATCATGACAGTTTAATATTGGCAGTGGAATGAGCCATCCTGATGCTATGGTCCCTTTAATAAACTCTATTAAGTGTGTCACATTTCTGCTGTAAAGGGTCTATCTGTGTCAGTCTTAGTGCTGTTATTGTAAAGGTCATACAAGCTTAAAGAGAAGGACTGCAGTAACCCAAGACATGAACCAAGTAAACAACGCAGAATCTTTAGCTTCGATTATGAAGTTAGAAAA
Organism: Parotocinclus maculicauda; assembly: GCA_034780255.1. Classification (NCBI taxonomy): domain Eukaryota; kingdom Metazoa; phylum Chordata; class Actinopteri; order Siluriformes; family Loricariidae; genus Parotocinclus; species Parotocinclus maculicauda. The sequence continues at coordinate 6,582 of JAUZSU010019841.1, forward strand.
GACAATCACAATGACCACTGGAGTAAGCACTGGAGTAAGAAGTTCTAAAATGTCGCTTAGAATTATGCTGATTATTTGTGACCGTTTTATTCTGGTCTCCTCAATGTGTCATGAAGAACCAGTTCAGTTCCATATGACTCATCGACTTGGTTTTGTTATGTCTGGGGTAAGGTGGACTCAGAAATCTAGACCATCCAAGTCCTGACTGAGGTTACGTAAATTATAAACAGAACTTTTCTCTACCGTTATTGAATATCAACAATAATCCATTCATACGGATAAATCAATCCTTTCTCTACAGGCGTAAATAACATTTATGTACTCAGATAATAAACAGGAAAAACAAGTTCCTGCTCTTCTCATTCAGTATCCAATCAATGAACACGTTTTAGTTTAAATAGTATGATATTAAGAGTCAAAGTGTGCATTTTCACCTGCTCGCTTTACTTTACCATGTCTGCAAAATCTGGAATCCTTTTTATTATGTTGTTACATTTAATAATAACAAATGGATAGAATGGATGATGATATATCCAGATGATTTTATTTGGTGAATTCTGATTCATTTTGAGAGAAGAAGGGAAAAAGAATCATCAACATTAGTATATAACAGTTAGATCCAAGGTTATAATCTTATTAAAACGACAATAAATCCTATATATTATTTAATGTTATATTTTACACTAAATCTAATGCTGTATAGTATTATTGGATTTGTTGTGTCCTTGATGTGGTCTTGACTCAGACTTGGCTCTAGCGCTATTGACTACAACATTATTGACCTTTCTCTTATCAGGAGACTCAAAAGAAATTCTATACAGAAACAGCAACTAGTAAAGTTTGTATGATGGTAATTAGGGCGTTGTGTAAAAAATAGGAATTATATTATGCGAATATATATATATGTATATACACGTGTGTGTATATATCTATATATTCAGTACGGATTTTCAGGGGGTATGTCCACTTCCAAATAAACTCTTAAAGTGTGAATTTAAATTTAAATTATTTTTATTTTAAGAAGTGAATTATTAAAGTCTAGATTGAGGACAAGGACAAATTTAGAATATGTTTAGATCATTAAAATCATAATGGTTTTGGTGCCAAATTTTTTTACCTATTTACTTTATAATTAAATAATTTCTAATGAATTAATAATCTGGGGAGATAAAAGTTCCCTGACTGAAGAATCCTCAAAATACATACAGTGGAATAAACAGTAGTGTAAACATATTTGATCTAGCAGCAAGAAAGTTATATTTGCAAATACTGCAAAAGGACGGGGACGTCTGAATTTTAAATCTAGATTAAAAATCTAGAAAAATCTTTTAGCAAAACTTTTGGCTAACACTTCTTCGTCTTCCATCCCAGGTTTCTGATTCCAATTCTTCTTAAACTGGTTCTGATATAAACATCAACATCTGTTCATATTAATGACCCAGGTCTTAATACTTGTAATAAATTACAATTGGAAATAAAACTCTCTCTTTTAACTCTGGATGCTGCGCCATAAATGCTCTGCTCACAGAAATTAGGGGATATTTAATTATGGGATAATTCATTTTAAAGTAACCCCTAGTTTTGTGAGCAGTATAGTTGATCAGGGCTGCAGATCTACAAGCAAAGGCGGAGTTTAAGAGTGGAAGTTCACAATTTGTGTTTGTTTGTGTATCTAGCATCCGGGTGAAGTGAATCGTGACTGAGAGCCAGGTCACGCCAAGCCCAAAGCCCCACCCCAACCCAACCCCCAACCACACTACGGCTCATGTAGCTAATTCAAAGTGAATCCATGTAGTTCCAACATCTATTAGACATCCATTGGATCTGCTCAGGTGCAAACGTTTTTTACTGAATTGATTTACACTCAGCACAAAGAGTGGTCTTATCTGCACATCCATGCATGCACATCTGATGTTTGTTAGTTTATAAAAAGCAATGACACATGCCCTCTGATCTCTGTGATTAATACTTTAAGGTTGAGGTCAGACATTGAGCTGAAGATGTGAACCAGGAGGACGTGGACTGGCCTTGAAATGCTAACTGTACGGCAATAGAGAGTGATAAAAGGGCCATTGTATTGTCAGTAATCTGTTAAGAAGGCCAATGCCATTGATTTACGATGCGGTTAAGGTTAATTGCGTTAGCTGGGAGATAAATGAAAAGGACTGGGTAATGGGTGCAGATCAGCTGCTGAGCAGATCACAGCTTCACTGAGCAAAGGTATTTCAGCAGAGTTTATCAGATACACCGGGATAATTGACCTTCAGTACGGCTAAGCTAAAGAGGAACCATTGATATGACCTGCAATTTACATATGCGTGATTCTTCAATTAGGAGAACTTTTACAACCCCGGGTTATAAATATTTTATTACAAAATAAAAATCACTGATTTCCATGTTTTATTGATTTTATGATGTTTTAATAATCATGACTATAACTATGCTACAATGCTACTCTAGCCTTTTCCCATTTCCCTGACAAAATGTAAAAGGTGATCGTTTCATTAAAAAAAACCACAGTGTGTTCTTAGAATCACTTAAAAAGACACAGAATGTAATCATTTTGGTCACACCTATACAACTTTTATATATTTGTAAACAATATTTAATCATTCACAATATTAGTGTCACTACCGCAACAGCCTACGATTTCTGTACTAAATTATTGAATTCATATTTGATGATTTAATCATATATTTCTCCTAAACATTTTGTATATTTATTCATTGTTTGTCATTACAATTTACACCGTTACTGCAGTATTTTGCACAAAAAATTAAATGTTCACACTATGTCTTGTATATAAAAAGTTTAAAGCTGTATAAATTCTAATTGTTGCCTAGCATATCCCTGACCTACCTTCATCTTTTTCTAAAGAAAATATAAAATGGTCATTACCAACACAACAATTATTAATTCTTTATAAATGAAATCATATTTAAGTAATATTTATGTTCGATATAAGCTTAGTTTAGCATCATTAAAAATGTAAAACATATAAACATTATCATCCAATAACTAAAACACAATTTAATTATTTAATTATAATTACCCAAATACTGTACTGTGCAAAAGTCTTAGGCCACCCTTTGGATTAAAAACAGGATTATTAAGAGTAAAATGATGGCTTAGTCTGAAATTATGGGTCCAATCATAGACAGTTTCTTACATATGGTCATTATATTATTGTTAAAACAACTCATCTAATGGTGGCCTAAAACGTTTGCCCAGTACTGCACATTCATTGGCCACTTTATTGGATACACCTTGCTAATACTGTAAATTCTGACCCAGCGAGACTCAATTCTTCTATTGTCCATTTTTGGTTAGCCTGTGTGAATTGCCATGTCATACCAGTAACCAACTACCATGTAGTTTTTAGAAAGATTGGATCACATACTTCACAGAGCTCTGTGGCTTTTGCCAAGGTTCTTCTCGATGCTTCTTTTAGAAAGCGTGTTGCTGAAATGAACAAACTACTACAACAAACTTTCAGCTCTCATATAACTTTCATTTAAGGACTGTAGGAACCACAGGAGACCAGCAGGGGGCGGCCTTTAAGTGTTTCTCCCTCGCCCTCTATGCAGAGACCGTCTCTGGAATTTGAATTACACCGACTTAAAAGATAACCGCTATTAATGAGGTGTGAACTGCAGCCCTAATAATTACACTGCAAGAAAAAGAAGGATGAAGAGCGCATTTCAGTCTGCAGCAGCAGGCCGTTAATGTAATTGGTGTAACTTCTGCCTTATTATCTCCACCACTGATAGTAAATGAGTGATGGCCAGTTCTGGTCCACACTTGCTAGACTTTCTTAGACTTAGATACCGCTGTGGAATGGTGGCGAAGAGTTCATCCGAATCTGTCTGCCAGTACACGGCCACAACATGCCAAGCTTAACCCTAAATCCAGATTCTGCACAGAGCATAGGCCTACCTGTGATAGACTCTTGCCAACATCTGAATGCAAAGATGAACTTTATTGTGGCAACAGCTGGGCCGAATTTAGGCCACAGAACATTTGTAGCTGCCATAACTGAACCATAAGTCTCTATATAGTCGATTCCGGTTAATGGGACCACATCAGAACGTGATCATTTTGGTCCTAATAACCGGCTGGTCCGATTAAACAAACATAAGGGATAAGGATAAGGATAAACTTTATTGATCCCTTTGGGAGTGTTCCCTCTGGGAAATTGAGGTTCCAGCATCAGCAA
>JAUZSU010019852.1:0-10796 GCA_034780255.1 Parotocinclus maculicauda
TTCATTTCTTTGAGTGTTCCTGAAAGCCAACAAGTTGCACTTTGGAATGACCTTATTATTGTATCATGTTTTTGATCCGAGTTTGTTTTACAGAATGAAATGTCTGAATGAGTGCTCATCTAAGACTGGTGTTTCTATACTTTTGCCATGGGTTGTATATGTGTGTCTGTTTGTAACTGGAATGTAGATCATTCTGAATGTAGGAGTGTTTTTTGTCCATCAACACTAAAATCCTAGTAACCACTTTTGCGTGTTTGGCAACCAACTTATACTGCCACAGCATTTTTTTTTTGCTGTGCCTCTATTATTAAGTGTAAATTTAAAAGAAAATTTTAATGTTATACTCCATCAGGTGTATAATCTGTGCTTTTAACAATTTTCATTCACAACATTATTTCACACATATTTATTATTTACTTCATGTACATTTTAGGCACATATATAATTATTAAAATCATGTTGAAAATATACAAGATCATCAGAAAAACAAATGCAAACTCAATTATATATACATATCTAATGATACTGTAATATATATATATATATATTACAGTGCACCAGTCACAAGTTCATATATATTTATATAATTAGATCTTATTCTATATCTTATCTTATTATCTTATTTTATTATCTGTTACATTGTAATGTGGATGTCATATTAGATGTTCTAGATGTAGGAGGGTTTTTTTTTATCCACACTGAAATCCTAGCAACCACTTTTGCGCTTGGCAACCTACTGATACTGCCACAGCATTCTTTTTTTTTTTTCTTTTTTTTTGCTGTGCCTGTATTAAGTGTAAATTAGGTATTACTTAAAATTGTAATTTTATGCTCCATCAGGTGAATCTTCTGTGCTTTTAACAATTCTCAGAATTTATTCCTTGTATATTCTAGGCACAAATATAATGATGAAAATCATTTTAGATTAGTCTGCATAATTAATGGAGGATTTGCTGAAATTATCGTAGTCATAACATTTTCGCAATGCTTTATACCTCTAACTGTTGTAGATTCTACTGCAAGCACCCCTCAGACCACAGAACCACCCCAACCCACTCCAACGTCATTGCCCTCTGTGGGCAACAATGGAGAAGGAGGCAAGTACTGCTGCTTGTGTGGCGCCTGGTTCAACAACCCACTGATGGCACAGCAGCACTATGAGGGCAAGAAGCACAAAAGAAATGCCTCACGGGCACGGCTCCTAGAGCAGCTGGCAGGCAGTCTGGATTCCACAGAGAGCACAGGTGAGTCAAGGCTGAATGCTTCTGCAATTTGCCATGGGCCAAGAATATGGAAATGGGGAGCAGGTGGGTACTGAGGATGCATAGTAAAATCCCTTGTGCTAAATGTTAAAATGCATTAATCTCAAAATTCTGAAATATCCTGAAATAGTTGGAGGTCACTAATCTCCTTTAGCAGGTTGTTTGAGATGAAGGACCTTAATTAGGATAATAGCAGCTTCCTTCCTTCTGGCGTGGTCTTACTGGAGATTATATTGATTTTGTAAAGAGATTTCAAACTATTACAAAACAAGAAATTACCATTTCACCTAGGCTTTGTGAGTGTAAAGTGTTGATAAATTTGTCTTTCATGATAATTACTGGACGCAGTCTGTAATGCCACTGAAGTCTGGTGTATAATAAGCGTGCGTTCGAGTGCACGAAGAAGCCGGAGCGTGGCGCGTCTCAAATCGAGTCACACAGCCAACTGGAGTGAGGCTGGGTTACCAGCCGACATAGGACGGGGAAGAGAAATCCTGATTCTGTCCCTGAACCGCTAAATACCTCAGGGGTTTTCCCCATACACGTCCATCAGCACTATAAGCCTCAAGACGTTACCAACTGAACGTAAATAAACTATTACAAATCGCGTTGCAAGCAGAAGACCGAATGTATACTGTATACTGTGCATGCGTGCGATGGACCGTATGTTCTTTGACGACAAAGCCCCAAACAACTCTGGGGGTCATACCCCAAGGTGTTTGATATCGCGTCGTCAATTAAACACTGGATATTACCGGCATCACCGGACGCTCTGTAACGGCTGCTGGAGCGCGCACCGAGCGTCTAAGGTAAGCCTCGTAACAATGAGTACGAACATGGATTATATACTGTATAAGTGCTTTATCTGACTTAAGCAAACTTTATTTTTATTTTTATGCCAGTAATTCTTACATCTCAAATCCTTAAACTACATTATTATGGTGTATAGATTTGTTTAAAAGTTTGAGAAACTCTGCTGTGGGGAATTCAACACTTGTATCTAAGGTGCTAGCTGGTACCAAGAGCAATTAAAAGAGTCTGGGAAGCTTAAACTTTGATCTAAGAGGCATGCTGTATTATTTTGTTCTGAATTATAATTTTAGACACGAAAATGATATACTACAAAATTATTTCAGGTCTCAAGGCCATTCCATTATATTCTTAAAAAAGGGCTAGGTGTATTCTTAAACCGTCATTGACTGGCGAGATTCCAAGTTCACATATGTAATCAGAGCTCAAGGCTCATCATTTTTATAGGCAATGCTGAACAGCTGTCAGCAATGCACTGTCCAAAAGACAGCTTACCAAGGATCAACCAATATATTGTAATGCTGTTTCCAAAGACAGAAACATTGCAAGCCAGGGAAGAGGTGTGATCCAAGAAGTCATATTTCAAAAGCTGTGCAGCACCCTTTAATAATCAGGCCTATCATAGTGAGATATATATTCAAATGTTCTATTTTATGCAATTTGTGGGAGCAAAAAAACTAAATTTTAATTGTTTTTGTGGCATACAGTGTTATATCTTGCTGTCACAAAATAGCTCACATTTGCTCACAAAATTGTTCACCTCTTTTGGTAAAAGCAGTGATGAAAATCAGACAAACAGAGAAAAATTTGCATGCTGTATATTTGACGAACAAGCCTGCTGCCAAATGAACTGTTCTTGTTTATATCATTCTGCTGTGAATGTCACCTTCTATTTAGGTCTCACCAGAAATATTTGCTGTTGATTACAACACCCTGCAATAGTCTACTGACTCTAAATGGTGATGTTGGCATAGCTAAATTTAGGCTGAGAAACACCACAGCTTATCCCCTCCATTAGTCAGAGTAAGAATGGGAACGTTGAGATCAAAATACTTCCTAATGCTGAACCTAAACACAGACCCTGTCCACAGGAAGTTTTTTTAAAGTATAGGGACACACAAAGAAACCAAGCCACAGAGCCACGACAGTCGTTTTACCAATAAACCCTATGTTTACCTATAATCACAATTCATTAAACATAGATTGCTTTCCAAGTGTTGCTAATAAAGTGCCTTTATATAAAAAGTAGGGGCATCTCTGCTTTAGAAACAGCCCTTTTAAAGCCATTTAAGAATGGGCCCCAAAGCACAAAGAATTGTAAACAGTGCTTAGGCTGCAATATGGGAGCATATATTGCATATATTATAATTTGTAATATGTGGTCTGACTTCAGTCATTAAAGCAAGCAGACATTGATTGGATGGCCATTAAATGGTGCTTATCTGTATTGATGTGATGTCAAACAGGTGATGCGTACAGGTGATTGTAATCATTTGGTACCATATCAGTATCCACAACAGTCTTTAAGGAGCAAAGATGGCCAGATGATCTTCAACAAATCTATAAGAAAATAATTAAAATGTTTAAAAACAATGTTTAAAGAATAAGCAATGTATGTACATACTGACTAACACATACTGGCTCTCCTGACCAGGTGGCCAGATTAAACTAAGTAGTGGTCCATACATCAAAAGTTTCTGTGGCACCAACAATTGCCACATTACCTGTTCCATGGAGGGTGCCTCCCAGCAAGGGTAGAGCAGCCCTTCCTGATCACAGAGGCAGTACTGCTATAACCAGAGCATCGTCATTGTCATGTGTTCAAACACTACTGAAGCATTGCAAGCTCCCCTTCTGTCTTGTGTCTGATTAATTTACATCTATTATCTTCCATCCACTGCACAGTCAGCTACAGTGCAACATATGATCTGACCTTGCGCTGCTTCTTAACACTTACAGTGTATGCAGTCATCTCTGGGTCTAGTGTCCATGGACAGGCATTGTCACTCGCATGCAGTTGTACTACACTAACCACGTTAACAAAGCGATGGCCAGATGTTACCAAATAAGGTTTAAAATGTCTAAGCCCTGCCAAGACTCTACACAATAGTTGCATTCTGGTTTGGAGAAATGCCTTCTGTAATGCATGATTACTTACTGGGTACCATACTGTATCTGTAAAATGATTGTTCCAATGCTCATATTACTAGGATTGGTGTCAACAATAAACAGAGCATAAAAATACAGCAAGCACAAGCCCACGTAAAGTGGCCTTTATCCACGTCATTAGACCACGCCTTTTGTTATAAAACGGTGGAGCAGGGTGGTAATGTCTTGAAAGACACCAGTTGTTGTTTGCTGGTATTGCCAACTGGCGGTCATGGCAGGGTCAGACGCCATGCAATAATACACACAAAAGCACTGCTCACCATTATTTTTCTTGACTAGCAGTGCCAGTGACATCTGGGTTTTGGAGGGCTTGGTTAAACATCAGTTTGATATTTTCAGTAGTAATCTGATGTTTGACCTAGGACTGGGGGTGCAGGCACAGGCAAATTGGCATTGCCGAGCCATTGGCATTGCCGAGCCATTGGCATTGTGATCTTGTGTTGAACTAAGTTAGTTTATAAACAGTTCTCCTTGCTTGCTATAAATATGTCCATAAAATATTCCACGTTTCCACATTTCTGATGCTGCTGTATGTTTCAATTCACTTCCGCTTAGAGATCCTGCCCTCCCGCTACCTGGGAATGGTCTGGTCACCTGTGTACTTTTGTTATGCTGCTAACAGTCTCTGCTGCCTTCATTTCTGCATATCTGGCCATTGCAGACGTTAATTATCGTATTCATGATATCCCATCTGAATATTGTCACTGTGGCTTACCGACTTAAGCTTGGTGCTGCTTGTATATTACCTGTTACAGTCCAGACTAGGCTGACATTAATGATGGAAATATTGTACCTGTTGTCAACTCACACCATTAGAGATATTCTGTTAATGTCACACTCAAGCTGATGTACAATATTCCTAAATATATGCTCAGTTGAGAGGTTTAGGTGGTTGCAGAGTCACCTCTCACAGGCAAGCTTTCAGCATATTTGCTACCATTTCCTGTCCTCTATTATTATGTGTGCTGTGTCCATATTTCCTGCACTGAAAACACACAAGTCATGACAGTGTTGGCCATTCGGTTTTAGCTCGCTATGTGGTCTGATCTTCTAAATCAGCGTCAGCATATTGGTATGAGCTCCACCCTCTCAGCCTTCTCAACCCCTGCTCCAGAGAAGCAGGTGTGGCCAGCCAAAATGTGATGTTTTAAGTAATCAGGCATCCGTGGACTTCTACGGACTGCTATGGACTGTTAGACAGTTTTGCACCAACACTGCCAATCTGCTGTTGAATGCTGGCACCATATATGTGACGCTGGTACTGGACATCACCATTGAATTGACACTGCGAACCATCATCTTTACTGTGCTGCCGATGGGTTCTTCCAGTCAGTTGTTGCCATGCCATGCCATGCCATCATTTCACACAAGCATTGTGATCAGCTAGGCAGGTTTTATTAATTCAGAATCACTTGGTACCCAGTTTCTGGTCATCTTCTCCAGTGCTGTTTCTTCAGTGGTTCTGGTAGCATATTTAATATTCGTACCTCTCATCTTACTGGATCTTACCCGCCACTTCTGCAATGGACCATCCCACTTATGATATCTATATGGTGCCACAGAAGCCACACTAGCATAGGGAACTACAATTATTTTTCTTGACTAGCAATGCCAGTGGCATCTGCTGGGTTTTGGAGGGCTTGGTTAAACATCAGTTTGATATTTTCTGTAGGAATCTGATGTTTGACCTAGGGGTGGGGGTGCAGGCACAGGCAAACTGGCATTGCCGAACCATTGGCATTGTGATTTTGTGTTCCCACTTCTATCTATGTAGAACCACAGAAGCCACATTGTGCACATTGATGTAATGTATTGATGCACTAACTGTATCAGTCTATGATGATTTATTCATGCATTGTACTAGTTTCTGGAACAGGTTCAGGCCCAGGTCATGCTGACCCTTCCTGCCATTAAGGTATAATAATTAAGTATAATTATAGTAAAAATGGTTAACAAAAAAGAGTCTGACCACGGAGGAAACCAGGTCCATCAGAGAAGAATCTATGTATGTTATTGTTATTATTATTATTATTATTATTACTTCTTAATTAAAAATGCAATAAAGACAAAACTGGAGAGCTGCAGCTCAGCAGCACTGCGTCTGTGACACTGTCACCTCGGTTTTCATGTACTCTGTAAAAAATGGCAATGGGCTGTGTTTGGATGCACCTCAGGGAACTGCCAGAGTCCTGCAAGCCTGCCATATCTCATCCATCACCCTCATTAGATGCAAGGTGAATTACATAGGTCATATACATGTGAAATAACAAATTAATACATACATTCTTTTGTTTCTCATGTGAATAAGGGTAAATTTAAATGATTACACAACCTCTTCGCTTTTTCTGCGCATCATTATAGTGACTTCTGGGTGATTCAGACATGTATAATTCTAGCTTCAAAAAGTTTAATTCCTGCCAAGATTTTCTACCACCCTTTTTGATATCACTAAATCTAGGTGCTTACTTTAGCTGATTGGCAGGTAATTATAAAAAAAATCTAAGGGAATACATTTATTTCTGAAAGAAAAGTATACTCAGTAGACTGTAGACTACAGCCTGCCTTATTTTTATAAAAATGGCTTTAGTGTAGTGGATTCCCAACCAAGGCTTTACCCCATCAGCTTGGATCCGGTATTAATTTTGTTTTAGATAATAGAGGGATTGACAGTTTTAGGGCAAATATATATATATATATATATATATACAACTGAAAAAGAAGTTGAAAATGGAGAAAGAGGGTTACATTTAAGGAAAGCAAACTAGTGACAAAAGAAGAATATTCAGAGATAATTATCCATGTAGGTTTATACGTAAAGATATAAGCACAGACTCAAAAGTACAGGTGTTAGTGCAGAAAATGGTTTTGATAGCAAATATTCAGACACTGGGAACCTATATTTATTATTTGTTATGGAAACCTACTGGCAGTAAGGGTTGTGTAATATCGTGGTGCATAAGACTCGGATTTTTCTCCCTAACCCCCTTGTCTGTGTATTACGAGTTATTTATTCTTCTTTGTCACATGTATCACTACAATTTGGATGTGAAACAGCTGATATTTCTAGTGCTACATGCTACAGTATAAAATAAATAATAATCTTCTAAAATATTAACTGCAAAATAAAACTAAATATTATATATATATATATATACTTAAATAATTATTTATAATTAAGCCATATCTACTGTTGGCTGGCTTGTCTTCTTCATGTTCCATTACTCAATGGTCTCCCTGCATGTCTTACAAAATGTCTGCATACATTATTACCATAAGAAGACGAAATTAATTAAGCAAGCTCGTCATTTTCATGCTATACATCACTCTAAAGTGCTCCATCACACATGAGAGTTGTCTTGGACCAATGAGTAAGAGTACATGCCAGAAGTCATCCCACACACTTGTGCTTCCATATATAGGAAAATCACACACAAATATAGTCTACTACGTTGCATAATTGAGCTGCACACATCTGATCACAGGGGAGGAATTCATGCAAATATTATGGACTTACCATAGCAATTAATAACAGTTAAGACAACAAACATTTTTGCTTAATAGTACAGCATTTTGTATTTCTGTAACATACTTAAAACACATTAAATTATTTTAACTAATGACATATTATCTTCCAGATCAATAAGAAATAAAACATGGAATCAATAAGTGACTATAAGACACCAAAATGAATTTATTCAAGTCTTTTTTTAAATAATCTTATGCACATGCGCAGAGATACAAACTACAGATGTCCTTTGAGTACGTGACCTGCACTGTATACATTACACCAAGTATCCCATACAATAAAACTGCTATTTGATGGAACCAGATTCATTAAGAATATTCTTTTTCAATAGTGAGTGATTTTTTTGTTTGTTAATTTGTTAAGAAATTCTCTGTTAATCTGCCATTTGATGGTCTGGTACTTTATTGTTTAACATAGGATAAAAACTTACCATTTTTTGTGTTTGTTTTTTTATGTTTTAAAAAATATCTGCTGTGCATTAAGTTTAGTGATAAATTGTATAAAACATTAAACTAAGTTTTACTTAATTAAATGTTGTACCATATCAGATGTACCAGATGTATTTTATGCCATAAACATGGGGATATTATGGTATTAAACATTTAGAATTAAGACAGCAACTTTTTAGTTTATATGTAAATGTCTAACAAGTCAAGCACATCAGAAGCAATTTAAAGTATTTTTTCTAAATTTTCCATTAATCTTAAATGAATGCATTAAAAACTAAAAATATCAAGACTGAGCAACTGCCTGCTCCAATCTTTCCTTGTCCATTCAACCAAGACAGGTTAAAAATGAAGTGGGATTCTTCAAATGCTCAATCCTCTTTGCAGCAATTACAAGAGGAACAGAATTTGATTGATGGCCCACTGTCTGAAAAGAAGTGTGAGCTCTTTGCCTAAAGCCAGCATACAGCAGGAACCCTTCATCTGTTTCCTATAAACATTTGTTATACCAGGTTTTCTTCTTGCTAGCATTTTGGACAGTCTGAGACATGCATTATATGAGACATACAATCTGTGATGGTGTCATGTTAGACGTGTTTATTAGTATCTTGCTGTGTCGTCAGAAGCAGAAAACATGCTTTAAATAGAGATTATTAGCAAGAGTTATTATTAACAAGAGTGCTGTTAATAGAGAGGGTAGACAGTAGTGTGACAAGTGTGTGTGTGTGTGTGTGTGTGTGTGTGTGTGTGAGAGTGTGTGAGTGTGTGTGAGTGAGAGCGCGGGTATGTGGGAGTAAAAGGACTTGGTAAATGCATTATATTTCAGCCTTGCACTTAGCTGTGTCATATTGTGCATATGCGGATGTTCTTAATGTGCAGGCCGGGCACTTGAGACGCAGAGCGAGTGTGTGTGAGAGGGAGAAACAGAAACGATAGCACAAGCAAACCACCATATAAACCCGACTTTAACGAAACTGTGTGCGATTACTGAGAATCAACCTTTGCCTGAACTAAAAATACACGATAATACGTTATAATCGAGCCTCTTAGGTGGCAACGATGATGCTCAAGTCTCAGATGCACCTTCTGGCCCGGTCTGGCGTCACGCAGACACTTCATTAGTCGTGTCTGAGAAAAGTGGGGTGCAAGTCCAATCATTTAAGATTCACTTTTTATCCAAATTTCAACCATTGAGGCTATAAAGTAAATCATCTTTCCGGTGAATTGCACACTGCTACAAAGTCAGTCTAAAAAAAGGCTAGTGCAGCATCTGATTTAAATGACCCTATATTCTTATATATATGCTTTTGGACCCATAAGGTCAGGCTGACACCTATTAAAGCTAAATAATTAAAAAATGTACCTTAGATTGCAAGCACGGAATCAACGTGCAATTCCAATAATCTATCGCCAGATGGCGCCAAACATCCTTTCACCCACCAGCTCTGCGTCCCTCGACGCTAATTTCTAAAATGGAGGTCGTATTTTATAAATAAACCCAGTGATTGAGTTTGTGGACGATTTTTTAAATCCTACAACTCTACAGTCTGTTTTTACCTCCCTAAAACTTGAGCTGCGTCCTGTGGATGTGCGTTGCATCCTGGAACTTTGAGTCCGCTAATCTCCTGTTTATACGCGAGCGAGCATGATGCTGCATATCTGAGTAAAGGGGGACAGTTAAGCCCTGTTTTGTATTTAGGAACAAAGAGTGAAGAGTTACTAATCAATCCCACGCTGCCTCATGAGCAACCCCTACACAGCCCAGTGCTGGACGTCCCACCTTTTGGATTCTGTGCCCAGTAAAATGTCAGGCCAAGTGGTGTTCAGGTGAGACGTAAAAAGAGTGCATGAAATAAAAAAAAATAAACGTCCTAAACGTGCCGACAGCTGCCCTTAGCCTTCCATTATCTTTCCCCCACTCAGACGGGGTGATGGGTTGAAACGAGCGTCCCGTGCCAATCAATCAGATGCAGCAGATAAAGCCGAGGTCGAAAACCGCCGGACTGTTCCTTTAAGAGTCCGGGTCTGCCTGTGTATCAGCTTTCTTGCGCGACCAGCCTCTAATCCCCAATGTGCTTTGGCAGCAGAATGGAAGATCACCTGATCTGAGAGTGAGGCAGATACGCTCGGGCCTTAGGCTGGCAGATTCCTCCCTAATCACACGGATAACGGGAAGTCTGAGAGTCCGTCCTGAGGGATCGCTCCCTGACACGTCGGGGCAGCCACTGATGACATCAGCAGTTCAAAGGTTTGTTTACGGACCTCAAGTATCGGCCTCCTTAGATACGGACAATCTACGGACCCGGGGACTTTGTGACGTAATAATACACCCGATGAGTCGGCAGCTATTAGACTTGTTTCGAACTCGTTCTGTAACTTAGGGTTTCTTCCCTGACCTTTCTTTTCGGTGCCCTTAAAATCCTTAAATCACTCAAACTCCTTTTGATCCTTCAAAAATAAATAGACCGAATTATTGGACCACTGGTTAAAGGGACCAGCCGCTTATTCGGACCAAATCCTAAAGTATCAAAACAAATCCTATTATATACGTGTAATGTTATTCGCTTATTTGGACCAAAATTC
>JAUZSU010019863.1:0-22448 GCA_034780255.1 Parotocinclus maculicauda
ATTTGACAAGTATAAATATATATATATATATATATATATTTACTTTGTATAATATATATATTTATATATTTATACTTGTCAAATGATCCAATGTTTGCCTTAGTACCAGCTGAAGTGGATGCTCAATCATTAGATGTTGTTAGCTAGAGGTGTGCAATATTGTAAAAAAAATGAAACCTACCATTTGACATACCTTGCTATCTGTTGCTTTTCTTCTTGTAAGGCTATTTTTTGCGGAATGGTTATGCCAATGTTTGCTATGTGGGTTCTTGTGCTGGTACCTTGGCTGATTTAAGCCTGTTGTGGACAGCCAATGTCCCAACTTAGTCAGTCTTCACAGTGGTTAGCTCACAGATGATGAAACAAGGTAGTTGTCTTTTGAGCAACATCTGTCTTTTCAAAGCCAAGCAACCTCTAATGAGGTAGACTACGAGGCTGGTGACGTCTGAATTTTGACGTCTGATTTGTGGTATTTTCTTTTTTTTACTTATTGACATATTTGATAATGTCGACTTACTCATCATGTAAATATAAATTATGATAATCCAGATATTTATAAGATAAAATATTTTCAGGTAAATGATAAATATTGCTCATCCCTATCATATCAGCAACAGTTTATGTTTTATTTTTAACTGTGCATACTAGGGGTACTGATATGTGTAATGTATCACCGTTATAGTGCTTATGGGAGATGTCGAAAAGGGCGAGATGTCTCACTTTATCCACATTAGCTCTATGTTAAAATAACTCTAGGACGTGATTTTTAAAAGGCTAACATTTACATCCTTAGCCAGAATGAATGGGGATAATTGGACACCTGCCTGACACTTGAGTTTGAACTGCCTGGGGCTAAACTAAGTGGCTTCTGAAGAACCTTCCATTGAAGAAGGCAGGGACTCATTTATATGAGGGGTCAAGCAAAAGCTCTTTTTACCTAGTTCCTGGCAGCTTGTTTCTCTTATGGTGGAAGTTATACCTGTGTGGTCTGTCATTTTGGCAAAAAAACAACAACAAAAAAACCCCTCTTCTTCAATCACCTTTCAAGTGCGACAATATTGTGGATATTAATTAGATGTATTACAACCCCAATTCCAGTAAAGTTGGGATGTTGTTTAAAACATAAATATAAACAGAATATGATGATTTGCAAATCCTTTTCAACCTATATTCAATTGAATACTCTACAAAGACAACATATTTAATATTCAAACAGATAAACTTTATTGTTTTTACTGATGTTGAATTTTATGCCTGCAACACCTTTCAGCATTACTGATGTCATGCCATGGGCACTAACACACCCCCATACCATCAGAGATGCTGGCTTTTGAACTTTGAACTTTGCACTGATAATAATTCGGACAGTCCTTTTCCTCTTTCACAATCTAAAATATGGACAGGACACTTTTCCACTTTGTGCCAGTCCAGTCTCAGATGAGCTCAGGCCCAAAGAAGCTGATATTTGGCTTTCCCTTTGCATGGTAGTTTTGACTTGCACTTGAATATGCCGGTTTTTAATGCAGTGCCGTCTGAATTTCCAGATTCTCTAAATCTTTTTGTGATATCATGGACTGTAGATGATTAAATAAGTCCTTGTAATTGCATGATAAGAAATCTTGTTCTTATGCAGTTGTTCACAAAGTGGTGATCCTTAACCCATCCTTGCTTGTGAATGACTGAGCCTTTCAGGGATGCCCCTTTAATAGCCAATCATGACACTCACCTGTGGAGTGTTCTAAACTGGTGTTTTTTTTTTATCATTCCTCAACTTTCCCACTCTTTTGTTGCACCTGTCCCATCTGTTTTGGAATGTGTTGCAGGCAAATGAGTGAATATTTGCACATTTTTTTTTAAAGCTGTTTAGACATTAAATATGTTGTCCTTTTAGTGTATTAAATTGAATATGGGTCAAAAAGGATTTGCATCGTCGTATCATCGTATTCTGCTTTTATTTATGTTTCATACAACGTCCCAACTTCATTGGAATTTGGGTTGTACACAGCTAGTATTTGGCTATTTTTTGAATTTGGGGTTTACCTTTATTAGACCACAGTTTTCACATTTCATTAGATTCAAATAATGCGGTTGGATTTACACCTCGTTATTCCTTGACTAGGTGAGTACAACTCATGAATAAGCTCCCATTGGCAGAACCTATCAAGGTTTATAGATAAACCAAAATTACAGTGCAACAAATAAAGCTGCATAGTTGCAAGATTGACCCAGATAAAACGCTGATAGAGAAGGGGAATCGGAGGAAGGCAAGCAGAATAGCATGCAAATCCAGCGGTTTGGCCATTGTCTCTAATCAGTTAATCTAAGCTCTTGGTTAGACCGCCACCTCGCCTGTCAATCAGGGTTAGCTCCAGCCGTGGAGGCACAGGCCTATTTGGTCCGGCACATTCGACTGTCAGCTTTAAAATTTCACATTTAAAAAATATGTACAAATTGGAGCTTGGAGGGCTAAATGTAGATGGTGCAAAATGGAATGTGGCAAGTAGAGTGGATTCTGTCACTCACACAAGTGACATAAGCTGGAACTAGACAAAGATGATCAGCGTTCTCAGCAGGGTGGCCACTGTTTCTGACTGGTTTGTCTTCTCTTATCCTCGTTGCCTGTAGTGTGATTCAAGCGAAGGTAACAGAAGCTGGCAATCAACAATGAATGTGTGATTTGAGATGATGAAGAGGTTTGTGTGTATGTATGTGTGTGTGTGTTGGGGGATGGTGGCTCATTATCTCTCTCTAATCAGGGGATATCCAGCCAGGAAAATGGCATGTAGAGAGGACTCTGATTAAAAGAAAGACTCCTTGACAGATCACAAGAGCATCTCTTGTCTAAGGCTTATGGGCTTATTTTAGGTAGAGGACCAGTGTTAGTCAACCGCAATCAGTGCTGAGAGGCCTCAATGTAGTAAGTCAGAAGGACAGAGTAAACATAAATACCATGTAACACATGCTTCTCTACTCTAAGAGAGAATATCAAGAGTGAGCACTCTACAAGAAGCTTATTTGTAGAAGAAGCTAACTTCTGTTTTTTGTTCAACAGCCTGCATGCTGTCAACTGTCAAAGCACTCTTTGCTTCCTCTCTGTCTCTACCTCACTCTCATTTTTCCCCCCTGTCTGCTATAACTTGATTTGGTGTGTCTGAATCTCAGCGATTGTCCTGTGCTCTGATAAGGATCCATGTTCTCAGGGCGGGTTTGGCGGTGGCACATCTAATGAAAGATCTTAATTAGATCTATTTGTGCCCAAAGGAGAGGAGATGCAATATTAAATTGTCACTTCTATCACATTCCGTCAATTTGGGCTGCAGGATACGTCTCGATTCATTTGATGGTGGCTCAAATAAATAAACTTTGCTGTCACTTGTGCCATCTACCGCTCTACTTCTGTTTTGTGAAAGAGAAAATGATCCTTTCATGGCCAGAGCAAATCCCAGTGGAACATAGTTCATGGCACACTTGGAGTTTAAACAGCACACAATTCAAAGCCACAAATGTGCTTCCTGCTGGGTTGCACAAAAGCTTTGTTTAAAAAAAGCCTTTTCCTAAATTATATGCCAAATATAATCATAGCTAGTGGATATTCCTTTTGCATGATAGGGGGACAAAGCAGATGCAAGCATCTTAATGCGAATGGCATTCTTGAGAAAATGCTTAGAGGCAAATGCTAATTACCTGATTATACCACATGACTATGTGGAAACCCAACTGTTTGGTACATTGAATAATGTGGATGTAAGAACATCCTGCTGTTCTCTCCTGCTAATGAGAATGCAGCCAACTGGTCAGTTGCCTTTTCATGGAGCTCTTGTCTCCAGTAACTCTTAACACAGCTGGCAATCTCACCTCAGTGGTAGAACCCCCCTCAGCAGTGTGATGCAGAAGATGGTTCCCTTCTTTTGTAATTATATTTTTGCACTTTTGTTGATGCATCTTTAGAGATTAAATAATTAACCACATTTCTTTCCAGAAAAGCATATATGTTATTTTTCAAATGTATCATGAGTTAAAGTGAACTCATTGATGAATCAGTGGAAGTGGATTAGGAAATAGAACAGTGGTATAGATTTACCAGAACCCACTAAATTTGTGAGCACGACGTAGGAGTCCAGGAACCCGCAGTGAAACTTCTCTCGCAGCCTCTCTGGCAGCTGCCAGTCTGACTGGAGAAGAGGCACAGGATGCTTCTGAGGCATGCTGAGGCACATCAGCCGTCACTTGGGAAAGATGACAGGGCTGAACCAGCGTCAGCAGTTCTACACTCAGTGCAACACACTCTGTCGTTCTACATAAATCTATAGATAAATCTCAGCAGTGCTTATTCACTATCACCACAAGCGAGGCGCCTTCTGCTATATCAGCCCTGTGTCAGGCACACCCTTTTATTCATATTCAGAGATCTTTCTTGATGAATCTTTATGGCCTCAAGTGCCAGTTTCAAGAATTTACTTTTACCTTCACACTGACACCCCTTGTCCTTTCACTTGCTCAAACACCATATCTACCCTCAACAATGTCTAGTGAGACCTAGGTAACCAACTTTGTTTGCACCATTTGTCAATCACTGCTGAGAGCATGGTGGCATTTCCTGGCAGAAAGCATCAAATTTGATCAAATGAAAGCATCAAGTGAAAATTGAACATTCTGGAGGTGTGGAAGTGCAAGTGTTGTGGATCTTGTTTGGAAAAGTCGACATGGGATACGACTGTTTCGCCTGTACCCACCAGCTCTGCGTATCACAGCCCTTGGGCAGACCGCTGCCTTTCAGCCTGATTATTCACACTCAGCTGTCTTCACCTTCATGAGGCTGCTTTGTCACGGAAAACAAGGGCATTTCAAGGCAGTTTAGTTTATTGCGTTATAGACATCACCATCCAAGTGCAGACCTGACTTATCATGACCTTGAGAGCAGCTGGCTGAGAGGGTTTACTGCTCTAACCTGATGAGTCAGCAAGCCTTGCTATTTTAGTATGTCATGTCAGAAAGCCTACAGTGCCGACTGGCTTGCATTCATTGTGCTGCTCACAATCCTGTCCAAGACGAGTAGTCAGAACCAAAATGTGTAACCAGCATTTACAGCAGGGTAGTATGCTTACTTGTGAGCCAGAGCTGCAGCCTGGTCCCCAGAGAGCATGACAGGAGCCAAAGATGAGCAAAAGAGCAGATGCCTGCTATTTTTTGTTGTGATCATGAAGAAAAATGGACAGAGTAATTGTGTTGTTCCTGGACCCAAGGAATCCCATCAGCCAGTGCAGTCACAAGATGTGTCAACTAAAAATGCAGTTCTTCCCATACATTTTAACAGGGCCTTGCAGAATAAAAGGGAAACAAGGGACGAATGCATTAAAAAAAGAGTCATATCATCAGCCTGTCTTCAAAAAAGTTGTTCTTACTTACCTGAAAGACTATGCCAGATTTGTATGGAATGTATTTACATTCTGAATATTTTTTTCAGAGTGCAAGTGCATACTGACTGCTTCATATATCATTCAAAGCACATGTTAGCCCTAACCCATAACCATGACCAACATAAAAACAGAGAAACTGTCTTACTGTACAAGCAATGCGGATTGGAGACCTTGCTTAAGG
Organism: Parotocinclus maculicauda; assembly: GCA_034780255.1. NCBI lineage: Eukaryota > Metazoa > Chordata > Actinopteri > Siluriformes > Loricariidae > Parotocinclus > Parotocinclus maculicauda. The sequence goes on from JAUZSU010019863.1 coordinate 5,599, forward strand.
ATCAAACAGTGAGTTTGGCAGAAGTGAGATTTGAACCCTAATTCCTCTGGTCTTGGAAATTGCAGAAGTAGCAACACAGATTATTAGCGAACACCATACCCTGTTATCTTCAGGAAAAAAAAAGAATAACAAATGAATAAAATATTTAACATTGTTATTTGGTATATTTAGGGGTAGCAGCATCACAAGCTTAGTAGCATTTGCAAAAGTGTTTACTCTGCCAGTAGTATATTTAAACACTGCCAGCACTGCCTGAGAAATACTTATATTATTTCATTAAAGAAGTGTAGATCACATGGTGTCCCTGCACAACTACTGTAAAAACAATGATGGGCTTTTAGTCATATACACTCATCAAACACTTTACAGTATGTACAGCCTTTTGTTTCTGGACACTGAGTTGGCGATCTGTCCTGACCATTAGAGAACAGAGTAAAGAAGACTAAAAAAGTATGTAGAAAAATATATGTAATTGTAGAACTACAACATGCATCTATATGGTAAGTGGAACTGGACTAAAATGGACAATAAGTGTACAAACATGGAGGTGCGCCTAATAGTGTTTGGAGAGTGTATGTCGTAATGTTAGAGACCTTGTTGACACGATTGTCTAAGCAGCTTTCTTGTTAGGTGTTACAGCCATCCTCTGTGAGAGGTTAACAGTGTGATCTCAGTACTGTAGTCAAATATAATTATGTTGCAGAGGAAGTTAGAGCTCCCTGCACCATATGTCTCACCAGTAATGAGAGTAAATTGTGTTTCAAAAAAATGTGCACGTAACCTCTGATGCTGTCTGTCTTGTTAAGGTCTTGTTCATCCGAATAGATCAATTTGTATATCTGAAAACTGAATGGCTTTTGTTTTCATGGCCTTTGTTGGCACCTTTAATGGGTAATAAAATCACATCACAACATTACCTACAAATGGTGGTTTTCTGGGTATCTAAAAATTTGTATCCCAGTTTTTTCCACAATGGACTTATGAAACCTGAGATGTTCTTTTCACTGCAGTGACATTCACAGCTCAGGTGTTTTTTTTTGGTACACAACAAAAGTGTGAAATCTGCGAGTAATAGTAGGGAAGAAACAGGTAGTGACTTCAGCAGTGGGTATAGCAGGCTAGGTGTTACCCATTCCCCATGCACATCTCACTTTCAGCTAATCACACACTGTGCCACCTCTACATACTCCCAGTGGGAAACAACAATACTGATCCTTTTCCAAGCCCTGTTTTCCTCCAAGTGTAATGCTTTTTAAGTTGCATGTTTTTAAAGTCTGCTCTAAACTGGTTTCGTATGGACTTAATCCCTTCTCTTGTTTCTTTCAGATGGTCACAAGAACAAAGAAAATATTTGTAGGTGGATTATCAGCTAACACAGTAGTTGAAGATGTCAAGCAGTATTTCGAACAGTTTGGCAAGGTAAGATCACCTACTTTGTTACTTCATGCTTTTGCGTGGGACTGGAAAACTGTCTCACAGTGGGTCCATTAATGTGATAGCTTTTGTAGTCCCAGTGCTACTGGTCTCAATTCCAGTGGCAGCTTTAACATTGGTCATAAACAGTCTACTGTATAGTAGTTGATCTAGATGTGGGAGATTAAACACAAGTCTTCTTAGCATCCAACATGGGCCTTAATGTGCACTGTTATTTGCTTTATATGTTGGGTGTTCTACTATGTTCCTTTGGCCTTCAAGCATTCAAGTTAAACAAGGATATGCTTTCTTCATTTTTCTGTCAAGTCTGTTTAGATCAAACTGATGTTCTGTGTATAGTTGTAACTGGCACATGGAGAGGATGTAAGGGCACTAAAGCTGTCAAACAACCCCCAAAAAGCTGCTTTTTATAGCCTCGGGTCACAAAGATACATTTATAGTCTTAAGGTGATCTGTGTCTCATACTGTGAAATCTGTCTCACTGTCTGTCATGAGCAGTCTATATCTTACTGGAACTTGTACTGTGATTCTTGAGTAAATTATCTGAATTACAGTTTTGGTGTTTGCTGTTGAGTTAGGGAGAGAAGTAAATTATTCTTGTGAAGAGAGCAGGTGAAGTGAAGAGTTAGAAATATGTTGCGATATGTGTGCGTATACTTTGCAAAACACCATTAGATTAAATATTCAATTTTGGTGATGGTATAATGATAGTATATTATTAATTCTTAGTCTCTTTATGAAAATACAACTATTTAAGTAATGAAATGTTAAATGAAATGTTTAATATTAAACATTTAAAATTGATATTTAGTGTGACCTCTCCTTTAAACTTGATCAGAAACACCATCTGGCAGCTTCATCATGATACCAAGTAGACCCTTCTGCAGAAGTAGCTTGATCAGGAATGGTGGTTTTTAAGGATAGCAGCCAAGAAACCACTTTTTTAATTAGGTGAAAAGCCTGAGATATGATAAACAAAGGTGAGGAGAAAAATCAGTGGAAAAGAGGTGACAAAAACAAGTTAAAAAACATTAGTTCCAGTTGTTGATAATATGCTATATGTGGTCAATATACCAATATTACAATAACAAATCTATTGGTGGCTCAAGACTTTTGCACAGTACTGTATGTTTGTGTTTGGGTGTGTATGAGGTCTGGGTTTTTTCTGTCGGCTGTATAATTAATTATTTGTCACAGTTCCTTGATGACTCTGCATGTCTGCTAATGTAAAATTGCCAATAGTCTGTGTGTAAGTCCGTGCTCACGTATGTGTGTGTGCTTGCGTGTGTTGACCAATTAGTAGTGCCTTTGCGGGCAGCTACCTGGGAGGATAGCAGGTGGCATGGGGCAGAGGGGTCACAAAATCTGTCTCTTTGGATGCTGTGCTCTGCCTGAACCCTTTTTCTGGTCCATGACACTTCAGGAGAGAGACCGCACATGTAGACGTTTCTGATCAGCAGTAAGGAGCAGTGCTTAATTTTATCTTTTGTAATATTTGACACTCATATCATTTGAGCTGATTGGTGCCATCATGCTTAAATAGTGATTACAATGTAACCTAGCAAAAGACTGACGACATTTAACTGTTTTTTGGTTTGCATTCACACATGCTATTGTAGATGACTTTGAGGACAATTTATATATTTACCTAAGTATTGTTTAAAAAATGTTGTGTACAAACCAATGTAAGAAATATGTGTACCCACCCCAGAACTGACACTCACACTGCTCACGATTCAATTTGATTCAAGATACTAAGTTAACCATTTTCAGGATTTTACATTTGAAAAAAGACATTACTTTTTTTCGAAGTGAAAACCTTGCAAAATAGAACACATTTTCTTGTTCAAGTTTTTAAGTGTTAAAACTAGAAGCAAAATGCTTTCTTGTAACTTTACCTTATCTTTAATAATCAATTTCTTTTTGATTTTTTAAAAATAATAATTCGAATTAATGTCTACTACTTTTGTATGAATTTTAAACAAAATAAACAAAAATAATGTGTATGTGAGCATGATGTATAATTGTGCCATCTGGTGCTAAAATAATGCAATTGCATTAGTTGGTATAATAAACAATAAACAACTTGTAAAAATTTAAATCAGTGATGCACTTTGCATTGTTAGACTCCTAGTGAATAGCATACCATGTTAAGGTTCATCAGATTTAGTTGTTAAATGTGGTTGTTTAAGCATGTATATTTTTAATCACACTGTTATCTTGTATGTGACCTGATGATTTTGCTTAACTGTTTTGCCTCCCCTCTTATTCAACCGTGTCTAACTCGTCTGGCTAAATTAGAAGGGATGGCTTAGACTAACTCATAGGTTTATTGTAATCAGTTTGGACCGCATATGCAAACAAAGTGTACAGTATTTATTTGGCTAAGCTGGAATCACAACAAACTTTTTCTTTGCCATCTCATACCAGCATCTTCTCTGTCCTGTTTTCATTTTGTTTGCACTGGAATAGCCTGTTCTCCTCTAGCTTTTCTTTAGTTTCATCAAGCCTGGGTGTTGTTTCCAAGCTGGTGCCCAGCTACAATCAAGCCTTTATGTTACTTGTGCCCCGTTCTAATATTGGCCTGGGAGAGAGTAAGAGCTGCTGCTATTCCAGAGGGAACTTTTAACCTCTTCTGGCCTGGAGTGTGTTTATCTGAGAATTAGTATGCGCATTGGGCTGAGATTAATTTACAGACTGTATGTTGACTGTTTTTGTAAGTTGGATTATGAGTTTAATTAAGGCCTCCTCATATTTTATCAGCAGTCCAGGACCATGGTAAAAGTTTTTAATGCATATTGCAAAGTTCAGTGAAAGGTGGAATAAATTATTACTTTTAAGCAGTGAAGTAATCATACCAAGTAATATTGAAGTACTGTTTATTTCCTCAGTTGCCTGTCAGTTTTTCTATTAAATGAGTGTTTATTTATTTCCAAAGCCGTGCAGTAAAGTGGGTGAACGGAAACGCTTGATGATTAGGCTGCTGGCGGGATGTATGCTGATGTTACTTTAATGAGGTGTCAGATGTTTCTGTCTTTGTCGTTGAAAATGTGCAGGGAAGGGGTGTGCAACACTGTAGAAAGGGTGTGAGTATTGGCTACCCATAATGACAACATTCATAGTGTCTGTGTTAATGTAACATACTTGGTGAACAACAGCCTATTAACATTTAATAACAATGTTTCTATTCACCTCCGGCGCAGGTAATATAAACCACGTTCCATTCTGTTAGAATATAGCGCGAGGCTTCTTGCATCGGTGGGCACTTAAAGTCTCATTTGTTAAGCTCATTTAATGGATGTGTTTATGGATTTGTTGTTTGGAGTGCACCTCTGAGGCTTCGTCACACTGTACGCACCGAGGCAATGTGTAAAAACATGGTATTGCTTCACTGGCCAGGATTGAGCTGGTGATAAGCCAACGCCGTCCTTAAGATGAGTCAGCCGGCCTCCAGCATAATATAAACAATTCTAAAAGTGTCTGGGAGTGGTTTGCAAACAGTGTAATGTAATTTCTTACATAATCTATCATAATTATGTTTGCTGTTCATTGCTAATTTCTGAATTAGATGTACTTAAATATTGATAAAACATTTTCTGTGGCATGTGCTGTACCATGTATGTCCTACCAACATTTACCTGTGATGAGTTCTTTTGGGAGTCTGGATAAGCAGTCTTATCTCTGAACCCTGCAGACCGGGTGTTAGTGTGTTCTGTTCACAGTCAGAGGTTAGCAATTGTTCCCAGAAGGGGTTTTTGTGGAGGCCGTGGCCCTTAAATGTTCTCCACACATGAGTAGCTTCACACAAGTGAGAAGTGACTAACAAAAGGTAGAGAATCTTTAAGACAGCGGAAATACTCAATAACAGACTCAGTGCTCTCCAGTGCCCTCTGGAGAGTAGGAGGGTAACAAATGAGGAGTTAGCAAGGGATGAAAAGAACAAGAGTGAAAAAGATCTGGCTCCCCACCACCTGCCTCAGCTTGTGGATTAGTTCTGAGGTAATTCTCACTCCTCCACTTCCTCTCCTACCTCCCTCCTGCGCTGTTGAGTTGCTCCAGGTCCATGACTGTGTTTGTCTCACGACAGACTCTTTAACAAGCTCTTGAAATGGTTTTCATAGCACCACTGAAACCAAATCTTCTTGTGAAGATTGAAAACACAATTGATTTTGGTGCACGCTCAGGCCACTGGCCCAGAACTCCCTTACACGCTTGCCCCCTCCATGAGCAGTGTCACTGATCTTCCACAGCTGAAGATTGAGCTATATATATATATATATATATGTATATATATCTCCCTCCTTCACTCCTTTTATTCTGGGTTAGACTTGGAATTCCTTTCTAATCCATCTATCACACATCTTTTGTTTTAACCTATGCAACCCATAGCCGCCTCCTTTATGTTCTGTTTCCCATCCTTAACTTTCGATGCTATGTTAACTCTTTTTTTTATTTTTTTATTTTTTTTTAAACAACTAATTGCTTTTGAAAGCTGTTTTTTTATGCACAGAAGGATAATATTTTCATTTTAATAGTCTTACGCACAAGGGAGCAGCCCAGACTGTCATCTAACAGTTGGTGTGTGTGTTCTTTGAAGCAGTGTTGCTGGAAGAAAAAGGAGCCAACCAAGCCCCCAGAAGATTTCTCCTCAGCTGTAAGGCCTGCCGCAAAGCTTTAAAGCCAGCAAAATCACTCGCGGTTATGGGCTCTAAAATGCTGGGAATAAAAGTAAGCCGAGCATGCTGTTTGGGGGGAAAAAGAGACAAATGATTTAATATTCTCCCTGACCTTTGTTTGCTCTGAGTATTGGCAATGTTTTTGAGAGTCAAGGGGGTACAATTTTTAAAACACCCACTTGAGGATAGCAAGTTAAACAGCTTCTTGGCAGCTATTTCTATTTTAATTCTATCTGCTGTGCTTTTTTCCTATTGCTTTTCCTTCTATACTGGCCTAATTCTAAAATTTGTACTGCAAACCCTTACTAATACTGTCCATTTATAACCTTTTAGTTCATAGTCTTGTGTTGAATTTAAGAGCTCTTTATTTATTAGAGTGTAAAATGTCATTAAGGTGAAGGCTAAAGGCCAGTAATATATTGCGTGCAAACCCCAATTATTTTCACAGATGCTGTTTTAATATCATTATGAAAGAGTACATTTCCTGCAGGTGTATTATTTTAGATGGTGCATTTCTGAGATGCTTTGATGCCTTTGTCCTTTGTTCTCCACAAGCCAAAAGAATGTAAGGTAGAAATCCAAGTGCTCTTCAAAGTAGGAACCTGCTTCTTTCATACTTATCTGCTCTTGATTAAAGAGCTTTTTAACATTCTTGTAAGTTAATCTAACCTGCTAATTGCTCTTTTTCCTAATTTCTTTTCTTTGAAAGTTCATGAGTTCTATCAGGCTTCTGTGAACCAACTAATTGCTAGGATCTGAAAACTCCTGGTACTCTTAACTGATCTGTAAAGCTCCAGGGGTGTTCCCCCAGAAGAAAAATAGTCAGTAAATGTAGTTTTCACTTATTTTCAGACAGGAAGTAATACCCTTTACCTCTGTGTACAATATGTGCAGGCCAACACCAATCAGCCATAGCATTAAAACTACTGAGAGTGTGATGCAACATTGCTGGGAAACCTTGGGTCCTGGCATGTTTTCGCGGAGCAAGTGTACTCTTTCACTCCTTCATTGCAATGAGTTTTCTGATTATAGTGGCTTCTTTCAGCAGGATAATGTGCCCTGCCACACTGCAAAAATGTTCAAAAATGTTTCGGCTCTGAGAAGTCAGCGTGCTTCAGGGAATCAGACTTGCTAAATGATCTTGGTAAGCAGGAGTACTGTTCAAATGGAGTTCTCCTACTAGGATGTGAAAATCCTCAATAAAAAAGTAGTTTCAGTCATGAAAACTTTTTTGTCATCTCTCATATGAATACCTCGTATAACAGAGCTAGACTTGTACGTGCCACTTTCACTCTTGAACTCATTTGGTTCTAGCGAAGAACTTAATGTAATCTCGTATTTTTTTAATGCAAGATATTTATCTGTCAGGTTGGAAATAATTATGTTCTTGGCATAAGTTTTCAGTGATTTATCTATCAATGTTACAAATGTTCAGTCTTTTATTCTATGAAACATTTTTACAAATTTTTTTGTCTTGCGTTTTATTTGAATCAGCTGTTGTAACATTTTCATTGCTTAAGAGTAATATACCCCATATAATAAGCCATATGTTTTATTAATTACCTCGTGACATCTCAAGACATTTTTTTGCGTCCCTGTATGCTTTTCTATACTAATATACAATTTGAAGAGGACATAATGTCAGTGATGCTTGTTCTGAGTCCTTCTGATCCAATTTCATCCAGAAAAATCTACTAAATTATCTGTTTCTCTGTGTAGCATAGAATGGTTGACTATTTTTCAGCTGAGTTACTGGGTTGTGTTTGGATACACATCCCTGGCCAGACACTTCTGCTTAAAAGACCGGCTATTTTAAACAGACTGACCATGATTGAAGAGGATTTACAGGTCCTCCTAACATGAGCAAATCTCAGAGCGATAGCATACCTTAATCTCAGCTCTATTTGGTGCAAGGGGAATCTATAGATGTAAGCTGATGGAATGACGCTTAGAGGTAAAATGCCTCTTTGCGACTGCTCACATTTTGAAGATCTTTGTCAAAGGTCTTCCAGAGCTTTTTGGCTCAGACCCATTGACTGCATAGAGGGATGCTATCAGATTAACTTTAGCTGGACCCACTGTGCCTGAAGCAGCGTCGATTACAATCTTCTAGAGCACTTTTGTGGCATAGTGAACCAATTAAATCAGCACACTGAACTATTAGGATTTAACGATGAGAATAATGTGCAGGATAACCATGGCCTTTCCAATTCCCAATTTCATTCACAGCTGCTTACCTGTGGTGGCCCTTGGAGTGGTAATAACTTTGGACTCAGGGGGCTCCTGTGATCTTTAAGCTAGAGGAGCAGCTTCTGAGATGTGGTTTGACATAAGTGTTTACCTGCCAGGCCAACTCCCAGTCAGAGGGCTACTGCTGTGTGTAGGGTTTGTGTGACTTGGGAAGAAGTCTGTAGGTGATTTCAATTCCGTTTAGACATTCGGAAACCTCTAGCAAAGGTACAGTTTGATTGATAGCTTCTTTTCTGGCTGGCTATCTCCTGAAACTGTGTCAGATGAAAGTAAAGGAGTGGTTTTGTGTTTACATTCAAATTTGCAGTCAATAATAAGAATAAACTTTGGTTAGTCATGTCTTTACAGTCAGAAGTGGCAGATAAAATAATTAGCCTGACCTAAACCTCTTTCGCACCAACAGTTATATTGCCTAATTTTGGAGGAACTTTCTCTAAGAGAACTACATTTGTTTCAGGGATATTTTGGTTTACATTTACAGTGCACGTTGGAATGCCGAAGTCTGGTGGAATGCACCAAATCATGCTGTACCTCCTCAATCGCATAGAGGCTCAGTAAAATCTGATTTTACTGTCTGTTGTTTATGAGGCTACAGGTCTGTTTAAAAATGATAGATCTGAGCTTAAAACATTTGCTTGCCTCTGGATAAATCACTATACACTTGCGCCTATATATCTTGACCAATCGCTGAACTCTTACTTCTGGCCCAGTCACTGCATACTTATGTCGCTCAGGCTTCCTATGCCCTGAAAAAGCCCCTTGGTGTGGAAACAGACAATGAGTTGGGTAAAGGACAGAAAGTTAAGAGAGAGCAATCTCCTATATGTTTTAACAGTATGGGTACTGATTTTGTGGCAAGCTGCCTGTTTGTTATCATACTGTCACATAATGGTGCTAGCCTAACAAAAACTAATATCCCACTGTGCTCTGTACTCCTGTGCTCAGAATGTGTGAAAGGCAAGGCTTGATGTTATTGCTATCTGAAGAATGCGAAAACTCAAATGCAATGAGCATCGTACACAGTTACAGTACGTACATGGTGGAGAATGAGTAAGTCACACTTACTTGAGCCCAGAGCGGTGCAGGATGGTTCTAGTGAAAGCTTGCCAGCATAAGGCCTCATATGCTTAATACACAATGAAACGGACCAACTTCACTATGACTTACAGAAGGGTATGTTTTTTTTAAATGAATTTGAGCAATAGAGGGAGTTCTGTTATTTCGCTATAAAGAGTACTGAAGGTACGGTAGGAGAGATGCACTGCTCACAAACATTCGGGGGTATTTAATTTAATTTCAAAATGATATATCCCCTAATTTTTGTGAGCAGTATAGATAAATGGATGAGTCAGATCAGATCAGATCGGTTCTGTCTGGCGGTGTTTCTAAATCTTGTCCGTGTGCGTGCATGCATGGTTGCGTGCGTGTGTGGCCTTTCCAAGCCAAATTACAAAAAAAGTAAAATAACAATACTTTACCCTCATTTCTCCACAACATATTTTCACACCATCATTGAGATCCACCAAAGACACTACAGTATTGACCACTGAGGAATAGTTTCAAAGTTCAACACAGTTAGAGGGATACACTCAAACTCAGAAGAGATGGCTCATGTGGTGTAGACTAGCAGCAAAGCAAGGTCAACCATCTCTTTTTTAAAATCATATTCCTGCTTACTGTGGACAGCACAGGCAGCAGGGTTGCTAATTTCTTCTTGCAACCTGCGTACTACAAAGGAATGGTTCTCTTTCAGTGATTTAATAAATATATATTTTTTATTGCTGTTTTTCCCTAGTCACTCCCAGCATAGATGTTACTAATTAAACATTGGAGTTCCCACATACTGGGTTTCCAATGTCACCCAATGAGTACACACAAAGAACGCTGAGAGCTTACACATACTTCCCCCCTGGACATGGAAATCCAGTCACAAGTTTCAAACCTTTTCAAACTGCAGAGCATGTGACATACTTGGCTAGCTCAAGAAGCCTGAACGATGGCGGTATCTCCTTCTCCTATGTCCTTCTGTGCACTCCAAAGACTCCAGAATTGGCTTCTGTCCCTTTAATTAAAAAGGGAGTGAGGATTGGACTGTGGTGGTTTAAAGATGGTTAAAGACTGGACTCTGAGCCATAAGTTCCAGGGTTCAAATCCCACTTCTGCCAAGCTGCCATTGTTGGGTCCTTGAGCAAGACCCTTAACCCACAAATGCTTGGATCGTGAGATTGTATAGATTGTACGTTGCTCTGGATAAGGCGTCTGCTAAATGCTGTAAATATAATGTAACATAAATGATCCCTGTTGTGGATGGTATCTGAAGTTTACCAAGTTTGCTCTTCTACAGTCCAATGATGCTTGATTGGAAATAGTCTTTACGGAAGGGTAGCAGCCAAGAAACCCCTTTTTCAGAAGGGGTATAGGGCAAAAAGACATAATAAAGCTCACAAAGATTGGAATGAAGATCAGTGGAAAAGATGATTACAAGTACAGTTGAAATATGCTATATATGGTACTTATACCATTGCTAAAACAACAAATGTAATGTTGGCCTCAGACTATTGTGCAGTAATTTACTGTATGTCTCTTCCCAATATTCTGTTAAAAGCGACATTCAAAGACAAAGTTTATGCACATCTCACATAAGTGGCACATACCATTTTATGTAAGATAGTATGTTGTGTATTACAGAGTTCAGGAAATGATACTTCCTAGTGATTCAAGTTTTGAGACAGAGCACACACTTAGTTGGCTTCACTCCCAGACAGCGGAGATTTTTTAAAACTAAAAACATTCATGATTCATTAAAACAGCATTTTACAGACTGATATATCTCTCTCAGAGGGTTTCCAACAAGAGAAACTTGACCCCAGTAAATGTCACCCTGAACAGATTAAAAGAAACATTGGACCTGAAAGATTGTGCCTGTTTTCACTGACGGTGAATTAGTCTTAGATTTTTGGTCATTCTTGTAAGTGTTATCAAGGCTTTAGAGGATCTGAACTGCCTCAGTTGCCCTCTTTTCGACTTGTAGGAAAGACAGATTGTCAATTTGCCTGACGCGATTGAAGAGCTGACCAATCTGTCTGTGCTGTAGCCTCGAGAGTACAATTCCACAATGAGGGAGTGAACGATGAAACTCGTTGAAAAGAAGCAGAACAAAGCGGACATGCGTTCTAATTTCCCTCCGCAGCAGGTGGTTGTCATCTGTCGTTCCAAACAGCTGGCTGGAGGCGGGTGAGAGAGGCACAAGGCCCAGTGTCCCCCATCAGCCTTCTTAATGACAGCATTAAACATTCTGTCCTCCAAACCACACCATCACTCACAGATGTTCAGAGCATTACCCTAAAGTGCCGACCTCCATATTGGTCTTGCTGAATTAAAAAAAAGCAAAGTAATTAGAGACAATTGTTGTTAATATATTGAGACAAAGTGTGATCTTTCTAACAGATTGATCTCACAGGTTTTGGATCAGCCTGCTGTTACTGTGCCTTAGGTGGGACAGAAGGGAGACAGGATGAGTAGGTACATCTTTGTTCTCTGGAAACAAACTCATCCACCAAGCCTGTTTCAGCTCTTGAAATGAAACTGTTCACAGATTGAAGTGTTGGTTTTCGTAGATTTTGTGAGATCTTGAGATCTTTTCTGATGAACAAGGTTTGTGATTATCTACAGTAATTTTTAAATTGAGAAAATATTGTGGCCTAGTGCAGAATTTGTAAGGAAAACAATAAATCACAGCAAATAAGAAGTAATCATTTGCTCACTGCATGGGTGATTAGTAGGAGTCTTTTGGGTGCTGTAATTTCTGATAGTTCTGAACATTTTCCTGTTGTAGTTTTGTTAAGCCTAATTAGCTCCCATGTACAGGTATTTTTTTAGCCGCAATAATCCAGCACCCTGAGCATATGAACAGAATTTACAACGGGGTAACGCTGGGGAAAATACAGTGTGTGTGAATCTGAAGTCAAGATTATCCAAACAACAGATCAATCACTCACCACAGTAACCAGAAAGACAATAACGGACTGGCCTAAGTTTGTATGTAATTAAAATTATTATGTACAGCAGAGGGGAAACAGGAAACACAAACATTAACTTTCTGGTGAATAAACTGGATGAAGAAACAACTTTACTGCTCACATGGGTTTGATTATTAACTCAACAGTAATGCATTGATTACAGGATAATAGCTGGGATGAAGGAAGCTTTTACCCATCCTGCTGTATTATGGCGACTTTTGTAATCCAGGACTTTTGGTTAGTGGTGCCATCTTGACTAATTACTTGGCACCAGGAACCAGAATACAAAATTGCATTGTTGCAAGTGCTGCAATCGGACAGAATGAGCAAATTGTTCCACGTCAAGCTAGTAGATTTCTGCTCTAGGACTGCCATGTATTTTGTTCAGGTGGGTGCTTCAATGGCCAACACTGCTGCATCCTGCCAGGCCCACTGTTTATGTTTATAATGAGCAGAGGCATGTGCCAGTTGCTGCCTGCAGAGAGAGCGTGGGAAGGGATTTTAGTAGCTTTGTGCTCCAAATCTCTTCTTGCTACTCATCATGTGTAATTTCCAGTGTATACACTGTACCATATGCTTGTATTCTGATGTATGCAACTTACATTCATAGAATACATGCATCTGTTTTATTGCTAATATTCATATATATTGTTATTAACAATGTAAAATGTCTAGATAGTGCTTTGGTAGTAGTCTATAAGAAACAAGTTTTAGCGTTTGTTAGCTGGGCAGGTATAGTAATAGACAATTGAACATAGCTGACTCAGATGTCTGTAACATACAGTATAGGATTTTTTCCAAAAGGACTGCCCAGCCTCTGAGGCAAAGTGCTAACTACTTTACAACCCTCTTTATTCTAGCCCATATTTTATCACTCCATATTTCTTGGTTTCACAAGCGGTGCTAAAAGGCCTATTATAGTCCTTGGACCGTATTCATAATGATTCTTAGTGCTAAGAGTTGCTTCTAGTGACATCATTCTAAGACAAGTTAGGAGAAGGTAATAATAAAGCTAAGTTATTTATAAAGCAACCAGGCCAACCCCACCTCCTCATTGAGATAAAGGTTTTTGCTTTCTCCTTTCTCAGAGTGATGCTTAAACTTAAACGCCTAGCTAGGAGTTTTTAGTTAGGAGCTCTCTAAGAGCACTCTTATAATCTTTCATATATAGCTCCAGAATATAGCCCCTGGCTTTTTGTGCTAGAACCAATTATTTTTTTCTGTACAGTAATATATACCTGTGGGTTTTATCAAGTGCATCTAAATTTATACTTAGGAGGTGTTCAATTGCCAGATGATTGTGTTTCTATGTACAATATTTAAAGTGACCTTTTAATCCTCTATATCAATGGAAAGCAGTAAGTGAACATTGTGTGTTACAGGTGCTGTGCTTGCTTGGGTTTCCTCTGGTGTACTCAGGTTTCCTCCTGAATCTCAAACACATGCCACTGGTTGACCTGGTTACTGTATTAAGTCTGGGTATGAATGAGTGAAATTCCATACTTGTCCCAATTGTGGGAGTGATAGATTTCAGACCTGATAAAGATAGAATTTACACCTCATTTATATTAAAAAGCATGTTTTTTTTCCCCTGCTGTTGTTTTGCCTATGGTCATGGGGAGGGTCTGGAACCTAATCTAAATCACTGGGCTCATTTCATATAATCTCATTTATCTGATGGTGTTTGGGTGGCATAGCAGTTTAATATGCTTGCCTAACACCATGGTGACCTGCGTTTTGGCTGTGCCTTCAGTCTGGGTAGGGCATCGCATGCAAGCATGTTTGGTTATGAAAGGGAGGAGGCTAGTGGGGTGTCATTTTAGAATTTTCTGATGTCTTGGCAATCTTGAAAAAGATTGTAAATTATTCAGTTTAAGGTATTTATATAAGATGAGAATAGCGGTGGAAAGGGAAATAGAGACATATTACTTTACACTTAATAAACTTAATAGCTTCTTAGCTAAGCAAACTCTTTCTTGAAAGTAACAAAAATGCTTCAACTTATGTTTGTTAGCTTCCAATCTATAGTTATTGTTTCCATCTGACAATAATATTGACACAGTATGAAATGAGTCTTTATTGGATCAACAACTATTGAAATTCCAAAATAACCCAGAATCAAGTTACTAAAACTGGTTTCTGCACATGGGACAAAGTAACTTTCAATTTAAAATGCTACACTACAGCACAAATTATAAGTTTTGAAATTTCACTGTTTATACCGAATGGCCATGATGAATTTTCCTGGATATGTGTATTTATAGATGTAAATTACAATTCATATTGTTTAGGCTTATACCTCACTTTCGAAAAGAGACAAAGGCATAAAAATGGGCTACTTATTGAAGGCATGAACACAGAAAAGCAAAATGCTGGGTAGGTAGTAAAGTGGCTATGTGCTGTGTGCATTCAGTGAGAATGGTAGTATTTCCATCCTATTAGTGACTGAATAATCGCATGTTGCCAAAGCGCGCTGGGCCTGAATGTGACCTTTCTCAGGCTTGGAATACATATACATGCACTGTGGCGGATAGATTTCATTCTGCACATCTTTTATATTCTAATTTACTGGCAATTTATGCATGCCATGGGAGAGCACTGTCACTGAAGCCTCTCGGATTTGGCATTTGGAACATTAAACACAATGGCCTGCATAAAAGTGGCACTTGTTTAGAGAGAGGGATATCAGAGTACTTTTTCTTCAGTAAGCTGAGCTTTAGTTGCTGGATACCCAGATTCACCTTATTCAAGTCAGCGGCTGAGTGTTTCCTTGTAGCAGGGAGCATGTGGAATGACTTTTCTCAACTTCTTCTGTTTCTCCTGGTGATTTGTGACTCACACTGTGGTCTTAAGCCTAATTTATTACTTGCATCAACAGTCTTTCGAAGCGATGAGGCAGTTTGGTAAAATACATGTCTCCTACATTCTCAGTGATTGCCCAGTACAACCTACTTGAAGCTGGGGCCTTCATCTGTCCTGCTGTGAGATGATAACATTTGAAGCAGTTAAACATCATAAACTATGGAATCTGTTCATCACCAAAGAAGGTGTTACTATTTTTATTCCGTATAATATAGAATTTAGAACACAAACTCAGCTTTGAGAATTTTCCCTTATAACACATTTTCCATTGCCCTTTCATGTTAAATTAATTAGTTAGTAAAAAGTATAACTAAGTTATGATTTAAGTAGCGGAATGTGTTTTGGTTCTTTTTCAAATCAGTGCAGTGACGCTGTTTACATATTCTGTGTTTAGAGACTATTTTTGGCTTGCACAGTGCAATTCTCACACATAAAACTGAGAACACTACTTTTGATGCAGTGCAAATGCTTTACGGTTTAAGGAGAGATCACACTAAATGTAAGCTGTGGTATCTCTCAGGGCCAGTGGATTAAGCTGAGTCATAATTTGTCCAAAGATTGTGGAGACTCTCTTCAAAATTTTAAAGGCAATGGATGTTTATTGCACAACTTAGAGATGGTAGTAAGATGCTTGGATTTCAATAATATGGGAAGCCAGTAACCTTAGCTCTTGTTTTTACAAACTCCTGATTAGGCAATTTATGTTACTGCAACCTTTGGAATTGTTACCTCGAGGCAACATTGAATATTTTTGCAATGGGTAATAATGTAAATTGAATTAATCCGTTTCAGACCCCCTGAAAATCCACTCTGTGTGTTATAAGCGTTATTGGAGTTGTATTGTACATGTGGTCCCTAAATTACGATGGCGATATGTCCTGACAAATCCATCATAACTTAAATGTATCATGAATCGATGATTTTAATATAGTATAGTAATATAGTATTAGTTTGTACTGTTTGATTGTTATTTTGGTGTATTTGGCATCACTATCTACATTAGTGGCCATTAAGGTGACCCATACAAGGTTATGGGTCTATACACAAGGTTGTTGTCTCAAGATCACTATATATATATACAAAGCGGATTCCAAAAAAGTTGGGACACTAAACAAATTATGAATAGAAACTTAATGCATTGATGTGGAGATGGCAAATGTAAATATTTTATTCGTAATAGAACATAGATGACAGATCAAAAGTTAACTGTCAGTAATCTGAGTCAGTGTAACATTGTAAAGGAAAAATATGTTGCTTCAAAATTTCACATTGCTACTTGTCCCAACTTTTTTGGGATTTGTTGACACTAAGTGGCTGGAAAAAGGAAATTGAGCATATAACGAACAGCGGGAGGACCAATTGACAACATGATTGGCTATAAAAAGAGCTTCTCAGAGTGTCAGTGTCTCTCAGAAGCCACGATGGTAAGAGGATCACCAATTCCACCATTGTTGCGCAGATAGTGCAGCAATACCAGAATGGTGTTACCCAGCGTAAAATAGCAAAGACTTTTAAGTTATCATCATCAACCATGCATAACATCATCAAAAGATTCAGAGAATCTGGAACAATCGCTGTGCGTAAGGGTCAAGGCCGTAAAACTCTACTG
>JAUZSU010019864.1:0-10796 GCA_034780255.1 Parotocinclus maculicauda
GGTAAGGTAAGGCAATGGCACCTTTGAGGTAATGACAGCACTGCACGACCTTCCGTTCACTTCAATTCAATTCAATTTTATTTGTATAGCGCTTTTTACAATAGACATTGTCACAATAGACATTGTCATCATAAATATATTTGATATCTGGAGTTTTGTTCAGACCTTGAACAAAAGCTTAATGTTTTCAACTAAAAATAAAGGGGTGGAGACAGAACCTGGGACCTTGCCAGCTCAATATTGAAGTGGCTGGGAACAATCTGGCAACGTAAGAAGCGTGGCACTCACTGTGTTGTTCATCGTCGCTGCAGTTGTCAAATTCATCACTGATGTGATTAGAGCTGCTCGCTGGAGCTGATTACAATCGGGTAGGAAAGGCAGAGGTGGCTTACAGGAGAGTTTCATGAAGAATAAATTGCATGAAGAAGGAACAGGTGAATAGATCTGTTTATTAGTGATTCACCCAAATAGAAACACTTACTGAAAACTGATAAATTAGCATTAGCATTTTATGACATGTAGTAAATATTTACATTATTGATTCTTTAAATAAACAATGATTAGACACAGAGGTTCAAATCATCTGTCCAGGGAACAAAACAGAACCAGTAACAGAGTGACACCCCCTTTATTATTTAAGGAATAATTTTCTTCCAAACTGCTATATTATGTTACAACATTACAACATGTTCATAATCATTAAAGCTCACAAAGATTGGTTTGAAGATCAATGGGAAAAAGTATAATGGACTGACAAATCAAATTTTTTAATGTTTGAGTACATTTGTCCATATTGTTATGTATGGTCATTATACCATTAATAACACACCAAACATAAGGTGACCTTAAACTTTACACAGTACTATATACGGGATTTGTCATTTTCAGTGGCAGGGCATTTTGATATTGATGGACATTCCATCACTGATGACTGTTTTGTCATTTGTTGCTATGGCAGAGATCATAAAAAACCCAAAAAAAACAAAAAACAGCTCTACACTTCTGGAACTTTTGAACCCTATGGAATAAATGTTATGATTTAAATCAACCCCTTTGTTTCTTGATGAAGTATATTTTAATTAAGGCTATATTTTCTCATCCTAGTGGGATTGCACTTACGTTATTGTGATAACTTTATAACAGTAACATAGTCATCCCAATTTAAAGGTGAATGCACTCTACAGATTCAAGTACCCATGGATACACTCCTTCAGTTTCTTATCCTCTTAATAGGCAGGAAAACTCCATCATAGAGCACATACACTCACACACTCATACACACATCCACACACTGGGGGCAACTTTAGAGTCATCAGTTAACCTAACACATGTATTTGGGCTGTAGGAGGAAACCAGAGTACCCAGAGAAAACCCACACAGGCATGCAGACTCAGAAGGGACACAGACCACCCCACCTGGGGACTGAGCTAAGGTCTGTGCTGCCCCCACAGATACATTCTGAAGATATTAAATAGAAAAAATATATAATTCATTAGTGTTACAGTACATTGATGACTACACTGCGCAGGCAGTGAATCATCACTTTGTAGAGCTACCTGCTGTTAGTCAGGCCATCCATGTTAAGATAACAGAATATTATATACAGGGTTCAGTTTCAGCTGGATGATTTTGAAAGTATTCTCCCTACAGATGCTTCAGGACTACTATATAGTCTATTAAGCCTATTAGTGGATTTTGGCCATATCACCCATCCTGTTCCCAGCATATGCTATCTATTATGAAATGTTAACTGTGCCACTTTTAATGAATTTATTGTTAAAGTGTCAGGCCAGCTTGTTAATCTGTAATTTCCTGTCAATTAAGTATAAAAAACCTGGTTCCATCATTCCATTCAAACAAAAAGCAAGAATATGGCAAATATGTTTTCAGTCAGTCCTGTGTATCGCGTATCCTGTGTATAGTGCCGTTTTAAACTCCTGAACTGCTGGTTGTTACTTGCAATCTCTCTGTAAAGGATTTTTCTCTGAAGTTCAGGAACTGTAGTGTGTTTTTATTCACTGCTATTCAATTTTTTTCTGCAATGATCGACTCTGTGAAGGTTTGTTGCTATATGATCACAGTCTATTGTAATAATGCCTCTGGTGTAGGAGCAGCATGGTTATTAGGAGGCTGCTGTGAGAGGCAAGGGAGGGAGGAAAAATACAGAAAAAGAGAGAGAGAGAGAGAGAGAGAGAGAGAGAGAGAGAGAGAGCGAGAGAGAGAGAATGTGAGCTGTCTTTATCACCCAGCTGAAGCCCGAATGGCCTCGGCCTACTGAATGAGAGTGAGATTAAAGACAGACCGTTTCGTGGTGGCATTCAGTGTCTGAAAGCGGGCCACACTACCCACAGCATTCTGATGAGCCCTGGTGAATGGCCTCATGCACCTTCAACCAGCCTAGGGGTGATTAGAGCGCCTCCGCTCCCAGATAAATCGCCAGCGCTCGAGGCGACTGGCCTTCTTCAAGAGGTGAAAAATGGGGCTTGCTCGCTCAAAGAAGGGGTTTTAACCTGTGAAAATGCTCACCGTTTAAAGATCAGCATCATGGGCCTCTGGGAGAGGAAGCACATTTAATTAAAGAGAAATAACGTGGAACTGCAGGCCAGCACATGGGGATTAGAGGGAAGCAGCAACCAGAGCCAGAAAGTTGTTTTTACTTCTGACCACCTTCTTCCTCTTCTGAGCTAGAGTGGCACTTGGATGTTTGTGAACCCTTTAGAATGTCCTGCATACATAGAACCTAAAACTTCATCTGATCTCAGTACAAGTTTCAAAAGTGGATAAAAAAAACAAATAATTTGTTTCGTTTCTTTGGGAAAATGATTCGGTATAATTTACCTGAAAGCAGCAAAAGGATGTAAAACCTTGCTTTGAGTGTCTAAATATTTTCAGAAACTGTTGATCAGTTCCCCACATTCATTTAGATAAATTTCCTGGGTTTCCTGCTTCTACAAGATTTCTGTAGGACTAAGGGAAATTCAAATAATTTTTGGTAGTATGTTTACGGGTGCTATATTGCTGCTGGACCCACATTCTCTTGATACTCAGTTCGCAAATAGATGCCCTGTCATCATATAATTTTGAATTAATTGTTTCAGCAATAATAACAATAATCCTGGCTCAGATGCAGCAATACAGGCCCAAACCACGATACTACCACCACCATGTTTCACAGGGTAGGAATGTAATGTACATTTTATAGACATTTTATAGACATACCACTTCTCATTTAAACCAGAAAGTTATTTTTGTCTCAAACATTTACAATTTTTTTTTTCTAAATTGTCCATGTGTCATATAACCTGAGCAGTGATCACCTTAGATCATTTTACTTAAAAATGAATGACCAAGCAAATCATTTTTGTGTCATTTTTCCTGTATATAGTTTTAGGACCTGTATGACAAGCTGATGCTGGTTTCAGAAAGTACCACTGTAAAGGTCTATGTCAATAACCTGATACAAATGCAACCATTGGAACGCTTATGCACATGTGCAAACTAAATATGCTGATTCTGATCGGGTAACTGGTATCCCTGCATTTTGTTGTTGTTATTGCAAAAAGGCTGAAGCAGCAAATCTGGTAGACTAAGATTTGAAACCACATCCTAAAGAAATTGATTGGAAAAGTCAGATTTTATGTTATTTGAAACTGCCCAGCCTGTATAGTCCTAGCTGTATCTTTAGTTTCAGATCAGATGTATGCCTCTTGTCAGAACATAGCTGTAGTATATTCTCATTGTTTCTCATGGGGTTTTGTTTCCCAGTACGTTTCACAAAGTATTTCTGACTATATTATGTTTCTCAATGGCACACTATCACATGGTGTTTCTCATGATCAAAGTGTTTCTTAACACACACACACACACACACACACACACACACACACACACACAGAAGTGTATTCTTGTTTAGATTCCTGATTATTAGGAATAGATTATGTCTTAAATACGTAAATGTAAAAAAAATAAATAAACTATATCTCTCTATCTATCTCTCTCTCTCTCTCTCTCTCTCTCTCTCTCTCTCTCTCTCTCTATCTTTCTCTCTCTCTCTCTCTCTTCTGACAGTTTCTTTTCTTACAGACACACAGTGTTTTTCAATGTTTCTCAAAGGCATACAGTTTTTCTTGATGGTTCTCACAGGCACAGTGGTTCTCAAATAAGTGTAGTGTTTATTATTGTTCCTCATAGGCATTGTTTGTCAGGTTTTCTTTATGTAGGCACGTGCAGAAAAGCATCATATAATGAAAAGGCAAAAGGGGAACTAAGGGGAATATAAATTGATCAACTCTTTGAAAATACTAAATGTGAACCTCAATACTCAATAGAACATTTCCAATTAAGTGAAATCTAACCATAACCTAATTCCTCTGAAGAGACATCATCGTGGCATTGCAGGACTAAGTTTAGTTTTATTGAGAGACATTTCCAGAAGCTTTTTTGCATCCTGGAAAGTGTAACAGAGCGCTAAGCTGTACGCTCTGTGGTAAACACACTGGAGGTTCTTGTTAGACTTGGAAGCTGCTGATTTACTGATGGGGCAGATGTTTACTCCACAGGAATGAAGAGTTTTGTGACCTTAAACCTAGCTTTTCTCTCTTTTATTTCTGGTGTTGTAGTGTTTTAGTCTTGGAGTTATATTGATTATTCTTGTGAGCCAAGGCCCTCACAGCAGAATTAAAGAAACGAGCCTGTGCGCTGTGCTGAAAAGATGCACTGTGTCCGTTTCTCACCATGATTAAGCCTGTTAAATGCTTCATTTAAAGTTACCCTGCTAGCATAGAGCAAAGCAAAGGCCATCCACTTTCCACTGGCTCAGTGTCTAAATCCAAATTACTGTTTGGACACACAGCATGCGCTTTGATTTTGCTCTCTGAACGTCTGTACAGTAATTCACTTTAAAGAATGGTCGATGCTTTGCTGTTGTTATGCCTAATGAGACCTACACTGCTAGTTTTAGGGGTTATTTACAGCGGGTGTCAAGAACAAATTATACCTTTAGCAAATGAATGGAAGGTGGGTGCGAACAAATCCGAATCTTCTGTATTTTCATGAATAAGTTCAGTATTAATTTAATGGAGAATTTGATGTTTCGTGGTGGATGCTAAAGTTTATTTGACATTATTGGATACATATGATGTCTAAGTTTGATGGTAAAAGTTAACACTTGATGGTGAAATGTAAATTTTGATGGTGTGTTGATGTTTAATGGAATTTGATATTAATTTATCTGTGATCCAAAAGTCCATAACGTGCCATATGTACCTGTTTTTTTGTACCTGTAGTGTGATATGCAAATATTGGTCTGAGTGTGAGTTATGTGTAGTGCATTGGTTTAGAAATGCCTTTATTTGACCTACCATCATTCTTAACTGAGCTCCTTACAAAGTTAAATTAGTGCTGGGCGGTATACCAGTTTGGGGTATACCATTTTTGAACTGCTGCTAAAAGAAACTGTCAGGAGTTTGGAAGGGTTTTTTTATTATTCTGATGCATATCAAAGGGCTGTATATTTGCAAAGTTTTTTGCAAACCGCTTTTGAAGAAGTGCATGAGATTAGTCGTCATTCAGTGTCATAAAGCCAAATTCTCAGATATATGACTGGAAAAGCAAACACAGGAGAAATAAAAATATTAGCGCTACCTTGGCTTTTGCACTCTTTATTTTGTTTTGAAGGTCAGTCCAAACGTTTCACTTTTCTTTAGCCGTGCAAACCTGTGGCTCTTAGTTGACCAGTAATATGAGTGACTAAATGAGTTGAGTGGTAAATCTTGATGTTTACATGTGATGGGGAGCGTTGATGTTAAAATTAAAATTAAATTTAGTTTGTTGATAAATGTACGTTTTTAGAGAATGTATTTAAGTTTCTATCAGGTATTGGTATTTGTTCAATGTATTTACATTGAAAAGCTATTTTATTTATTTGGTTTGGAACGACAAGGTATAAACTGACAACAATAATTGTGATCCCTTTGGGAGCTTTGGGAGACGTCTCAGACTAGAGATCCGTCACCACCTGTAATAAATGGTAAAATCAATTCTCATCTGCCTGACATGAGGTGGAAGAAGGACAAGAAACGCAGTGTATCAATAATCAGAGCATTTATTAAGTCGTTCTGATATGAACGTGGGCATGTTCATTCATCTTATTAATAGATACATTTGCCTGGGTGGACAGCACACATGCATTTAAATCAGCTCCATCATTCTTGCGACAGGTGCACTTGATGGAAAAATGTCAGTTGGCAATCTGAAGTGATGGACAACCAATGCAAAAATGTTGAGACAACAGCATGGACAGACTGTTTGTTTGTGTGTATTCAGAAGTCCCTATGTACTGATGAGCAACAATGCTTATATTCTGTGAAATTCAGTATTCAGTAAAAACATTCCCATTATTACACTACCACCACCAGCCCGGACTATAGACAAAATGCAGTTTAGTCCATGGATTCCTGTTGTTGGCATTCAGTTCTGACCCTGCCATCTGTATGCCTCAGCAGAAATGGAGGTTCATCAGGACCCAGCAGAATTTTTCCAGACTTTAGCTGTTCTCTTAAGGCCTGTTACAGCCTCAGTTTTCTGTTTTTGGCTTTCAAAATCTAGAATCTAATGACCTTCTGCTGTTGTAGCCTACCAGTCTCAAGGTTTAACATGTTGTGCATTCTCAAATACTTTCTGGAGCACTGGGTGCTTTGTTTTTGTCTTTGGATAAAGTTTGTAGACTGATGCAAAAAATCCCATATTTTGAAATTTATGAAATACTCAAATCCAGGCACCAACAATCGTGCCTTGGTCAAAATCACTGAGATCATTGTTTCCTTGTTCTGATGGTTTATGTGAACTTGATCTGAAGTGTGAAGTGAAGTGATCTTATGCATTTTAGTGCTGCCACACAACTGTCTGATTAGATACTTGCATGAGGGTGTAGCTGTGCAGGTATCTAAAGTGCACATTGTTTGAATATATACAGGTTTGTGCAATTTGCTCTCTGATCAATTAATGGTCACTTTAGTGATTAAGTCTTAAGTTAAAAATACAAATCTGCCTTTTAACTCCGCGTGTTCCAGCAATAAACAGTCAATTAATGAGGTCACCTTACGGGTAATCAGGCATGCACTTGCACTAGCAGAGTTGGGAGGCAGAGCTTAAGAGCAGACGTCTGTCATTCGTGTATGTAAATACCTTTCTGCTTGTCTGTCTGTCTGTCTGTGTACCATGTTTATATTGTGTACCAAATGTCTCAACGATCATATAAAGATCTGACGAGTTTGACACTGTGGGAACATCTTGATAGTTCATACAAGGGAAAGGTTTTTTTATTTATTTGTTTTTTTTTAAGTAGTGTAACTTTCTTTTGAGAAACTTTTTGCACAAAGTACTTGTGGTTGTGTGGATTACATTTAAATATTAATTTGTAACAAGCTGTAAGTGACATTTGTTAGTGTAAGTACCTGTCCAGTTATTTTTGTACTTAATACTGTCTGTATATTTGGCTTTTATGAGTCAAAGTATCAGGTTTGTAATACCATCATCCTAAGTGTTACTGCTTTACCCTAGACAAGGTCTTAACAGTACATTACAATAATTTAAATAATATTTGTAAATTTCTGTAAATAAATAAAAAAAAAGTTGTGTGTAAATGTTTAGACTTTTGGTACATTGATGCAGTTTTCTAGTGAAAATACCCTGTATGTTTGGACTCGTATTCTGAGTTTAATTTTACATGGAAGCTTACAGCATCATAGTTCCTCTATCAGCTTTATTCTTCCAGCATTGTATTCTAGTGTTATCAGATCACACATGTACTTAGTCCTTCACATGATGTGAAAGAAAACAGGACTCACGACCCTCCTCTGTTTTTACATAGGCTAGTTTTGATACTGCTGTTCCCATGGTAGGCAATTCTGATAGTGGACATGAGGTTAACATGATCTCTGAGAAATCTCTGGGACTTTTCCCTGGGGTTCGAACCATAACCTTTCTTGCCCTCAGAGATCGAGAAGCCTTGGGTACCCAAGTTAATATCAGAATTCGACCAGTAAAAGAAAGTACTCACATCTTGACAAGCCTTGATTTTTCAGACAGTAATGTCTCAGCAATAACGATTTGCCCTTTTGAACTTGATTTCTCATGCAGAACCTCCTAGACACTAATACTTCCCTTTATATCACTGTACTTTCTGATCCTAATTAGTGAGCAGGACGAAATGACCAATTTCATATTATGTAAACTGTTGTCCTTTTCAGTAATCAAATGGAATAATAACATTGCATATTGTTCTAATGAAAGGATTCTCCAGTCAAGAACATGCCATGTTGTCAAAATTAATCATGTGCCAGTTCTTGCTTGGGTAGAATCAACATGACTTCAAGCAGAATAGTATGACAATAGTGAAATGCTAATTATAATTAGCAAATAATGAATGTGTATTACAATTAGGCTTTTTTTCATATTGTACAATGTGTACGAATTTTGAGGGGTTGTTTTTCTAAATAAATGTTAAACTGGATCAATTGTCTGTGCTTTTTATCTTTTTAAAAATTATTTTAAATTAACCTTTTTATGCATGAATAATTCCCCAAAACAGGGTTTAGAAGTAACCTTTTAGTTGAAATTTAATTTTGGGGGGAAGTGAAAGTCAGGTGTCTTTTTCAGTTATTAAATGAATGGAGGGGAGGCTGAACTTTCACTGTAGTATGTCAGGCACGGGAGCTTCTCACCAGGGCTGGTGTTGAGCTTTGACCAGTTGAGGTTAAAGAGTATAGGTGTTTATTTCAAAAGTTCGATTTTTGAAAGGTATTGATTTTTTATTGATAGGTATTGAAGCCTCAGTGGCACCTTGGCGAGAAAAGCCTGCTTTTGCTAGAGCCCCAAACACATAAGCAAATTAGAAACACTGCTGTGATTTTGAAGAGGTCTCCACTTTAATCTGGTAACATTTTTGGATTTTTTCTTTAATATTATGGTTCCATCCATGATGTCAAAATGATTGCTTCACATAATTACTGCAATTTCATCTAGGTGCTGCGGTTGTATGTTTAGCGCTATTTCTGATACATGTGTTGATCAGTTAAACAGTTTTCTTGTGAAAATATCCTGTACATTACTTTAGCATTAAAAGGCTATGAGACGTGTGGTTTCAGTCAACAACCTGTTAAATGAAACATTGTGGTTTTTAAATGGCACATACTTATATAGTGAAGGCCACTGTCATTTCCATTAAACAAATATGAGATGCACGTTTCTTTCTGACAAAATGTAACTATCATGTTGATTGTGCCCAATAGAAAATGACAGACTAGCCATAAGGGGATGCACATGGTCAGCAACAGTACTCAGACTGTCACAATGAAACACTGATTAATTTGTATTAGAGTCCAGTGTGTGCCAAGAAAACCACATCTGTACACCAGAAGCAGCTTAAACTGGTGAAACAAAGCAGTAATAAACATACTTAATGTCTCTGTGGTCTGTTTACAATAAAGAAATACTTGTAGTTGCATGTTACCTTTAATAACACACATTAACACATCACCGTATAAGTGAATCTCAGGATGCAGAGCTGTAGAGGAGGGTGTGATTCAGATTTGATGCCCTTGCACCAAAATCAGACACTATATTATCCAAACAAGGAAGGACCCATGTTCTGCTGCTCGTGTATAAAATGTTAAACGGGGAGCTAACAGATTAAAGAGTGACTGTAGAAGGAATAAGATGGAGTGAGCGACAGAGAGAGAGAGAGCTATTTCCCTGCTGCATTGCACACATGACAAGTCATTATGCAGCATCATCTGGAAGAACAGCGACGAGAAAAACGTTTAATTAAAAGAAAGATGATAGAGAGCAAAGGACAGAGAAAAAAATATATATATATTGTAAAAAGAACAGCCATTTGCTTCTGCTCAAGAAGATGTGGAATTCAAACCCTTCCATTATGGTTTGCTGTAAAGGACAACATCAAAAATAGCCTCAGCCGTCACTGCTCACCTGCCTCCATATTATCACAAGGGTTTGAATAACGATAAATCTGAAAAGTGCTGCTTGAATCCTATAAAGAATACAACCCCCACACTATAGCAAATAAATAAGTCACAGAAAATAGAACCACAGTGACTGCATTTAGAAAACAAATGCTGGAACAAATCTAAAAATGTCAACAAATTAGTCAGTGGTTACTTAGGCTATTTAGAAAAAAAGGCTCAAGGGTTAATTGAAACACTGGGAACTCCTTCAAAATGGAAATCCAACATGTGTGGCAAAGGATGTTAGGTGTTTCCAGTGAACAGAGTAGTGAATGTATAAACAAAATGGAAAGGTTATAAAAGGAAAACATATGGATAGAACGAGAGATGTCAAGTCAGGAGCAAGCAACGAAAGTGTGTGTGTGTGTTTATATATGTATATATAAATAGATAGATAGATAGATACATACATACATACATACATAGATAAATAGATAGATAGATAGATTTTTTACAATAGAGTGTTGTCTCAAAGCAGCTTATGGTGACAGTGAAAAGAAAAACTCCCTGAATGTAGAAGGAAGAAACTTTGCAAGGATCAAGACTCAAAAAGGGACCCATCATCCTTGGGTGGCCTAGATGTTAAGCGAAATAGTTACACAGTTTTATTAGTACTAATATTAAAATTAATACCAATTAAATTATATAATGCAAAAGATTTCATATATTGAAAGTTCTCAGCTGGAAGTTCTTGGATGCACACCGTCTCCTTATATAACCAAATAAAGGAGGGTGTTACTGTACTCTGGTAGGAGCATGTGTATATATATA
>JAUZSU010019885.1:0-10795 GCA_034780255.1 Parotocinclus maculicauda
TAGATGTTGGCACCTCCACATCATTGCATTCAGTTTTTATTCACAATTTGTTTAGTGTCCCAACTTTTTTGGAATTTGGTTTGTAAAAAATAAACACATGAAATAGATCACTATGTTTGCAATGAATCTATATAATATATAAGGTTCACTTTTTTAATTGAATTACTGAAACAAATTTACTTTTTGATGATATTCTAATTCATTGAGATGCACATGTAATTTACATTTCGGGGGAATTTCAGGACCAGGTTTCGATAAACTACGTATATAATATGGATAAACTTATACCATGTGTGTACTTGTGAGCACTTCTACATTGTTGCTAATATTGACTGGCATTAATTATTCAGCAGTACACTGAATATGTGGTCAGAGGTTATGCTTAGTATAAGGCATAAACACTAAACTAAATTATATACCGATCTATTAGACTAAGTTAACAGTTATTTAAAGTGTCTGTGATGTTTTAAGGTTACAATTTCTTGCTAACAAGCCCTTTACTGCACAAATAGTCCCAGTATTTGTCTCAGATGGCCTGAAAATTCTGTATTTAGCTAATAAAAATAAATAACCACCTCTACACATAAACCAACAGCCCCCTTCACAGATCCCCCCCTATTGAAAACATCTTGGTCTTCACATATTACACATGACCCTGGTATTATAAGGCTTAGTTGATATTCTTTATAGGACATACTAACTACAAATAACACAAACATAAATGTTCATTCACTAATTTTTACACGATACACACAATCTAATTCATGGTCAGGTCCACATCACTTGGGGATCTTAACTTCTATAATAATTTTGTAATCTTTTAAGTACCGTGTAGAACAAATAATTTTAATTACATTTTTTATTTTAAGAAAAACAGCATACCAAGCATTTATTATTTTGTTTGTTAGCATTTTTCTGTTCAATATGTCATATTGTCACAGAAATTTCAGCATGTTTAATCAATGCAGGAAAGCTATTCATACTGAATCAGTTGGTGCCAGGCACAATACATGCAGCTCCAAGCTCAGGAGCCCCTCCTTATATGCCTAGTAATAAGTCTGCTCTACTCCCAAACAAAAAAGGAGATGAGAAGTATTGTGTTGAATGGTTTAAAATAAATATAACTTAAATATAACATTAAGTTACTCAATCATTTTGAATTTCCATTCAATAATTGTAAGGAATTATTTCAAATGTGCTTTTAGTGAATCTGTTTTGCACCAAACAGTGAATTCCACTGTATTCATAATGTTGCATGCATGTCTGCACAGTGATATAATTTCAGGGATGGTGTTGCTTGTGGAGGTGGGGTGCTGGGCCCAATGTGGCATTTTGTCCCCGTAAACATGCCCACCTAAACAACGCAAATCTGACAGCAAGAAAAAGCCAGCAGATGTCAGTGTAGCACAGTGCAACGTGCCAAACAGTACAACTCTAAAATGTAAACTTTATTCTCATTCCCAGGATCACAAGCTCCTTATGGATCAACTCTTTTGAATAGTTCTGCTCCTTCTCATTGAAGAGAATGCAAGGCCTGCAAACCAGACCAGCAGCTCACAATTGATTACAGGTCTCGTTTAAAAAAAAATACATATATGATTTACAGTGCCATATGCTTTACTATGATGGAGTTCAGTGATGGATGGAGGCTTACGCAGTGCTCAGAAAGACAAAGGTGACTTAAGCTTATCAGACATTTTGCAAAAGCCCTGTCCCATAAACTAACACTGTAGGAGCCAATATAAGCCTTTGTTCAGGAACGTCCCTAATTAAACTGTCGAAAGCACTTATGTCTGGACAAAAAGGATCAATACACAAAAAAGAAGATGCTGCAGAATTCATGTCTACTATCTGCCGTATTTTATATAGTATAAGTAAGAATATGTAGGTATAAATATAAGAACAAGGCATCATTAAATGAGTACAAAAACTGTGCAAGAGAATCATATGTCAAGTTTATTTATAAAGTCCAAAATTACAAGCCTCTCACCTTGGGAGGAGCAATGCAAGCAATGCAAGTCCCCTGCTGGGTAGGTTGCGCATGCAATAGGTGATGAAAGCAGAGATAAAGAACCGAAGAGCTATTGTGGATCTAATTAATATAGAATGATGCATCAGCTCACCATCTGCTAGTGAGCTGCCTTTAGACATTATAGAGACCGTGCCATCCTACTGAGACTGTCTGTTCCCCCATCTTATTAAACAATGGCACCAATTAATTACTAAAGCTTGCCCCAAAATAAAATTAAAACCTATTACTAGACATCCTGCTGATGTCAAGCAAAGACAATTACAAACTGAAGCTTAGGCAACACTAGCAAATCAAATACTATGTAGTTTTGGTGCATTTTACTTGACACAGGCATGTGGACACCTGAACATCACTCAAAGAATTTCGCAAATGCCCTTATTCAGAGCAACCTTACATTATATGAACCCAAATCAGAAAAAAAGTTTGGGTGGTAAGGAAAATAACAGTGCCCCTTAAATGTACTTTTTAACTTTTATATCTTTGCAGATGGTATGAACAAAGGACATTTATTGTTTTGTCTTTTAAACGTCATTTTATCTGTGAATAAATATCCGTTCCTGCATTTTTGTTAAATGTTTGTAGCTAAAATAGTTGATCTCGATTGTCTTCCAAAACTATCTGAATACTGACTCATTTGACCACAGTACACATTTCCACTTTATTATGATACAGTCCAGATGCCTCTAAGCCCAGATAAGTCGTGTTCTCTGGATCAAAGATGAAAAGGGCCATCCAGACTATTATCAGCTACAAGTCCAAAAACCATTGTTTTTCATGGTTTTGGGGCTGTGTCAATGCTCTTGGCAAAGTTTACCATTCAAAACATTAAACATTGTGGGCTCATGAATTGAAAATAAATAAAAGTCATTAGGGGCACTGTGTTTTGTTTTTATTTGCAATTTCCTTTTTTTATGGGGGGTCGTACAACCACAAGAAAGCACAAATGAATGGCCTTGCTCAAGGGTCCAGAACTTAGTTGTGGTTCAAGACCTTACTTAATGACTCAGCAGTGATAATGGTGTTGCACAGTTATTGCATGAAAGTTGTAAGTACACGGATTTGTACAATGGTGTAGGATTAAGATTTCTCTTCACAGAAAATAAAGCCCTAACAAGGAAAAACACGCAGGCTATTAGTCTTCCTCCACCACAGTTTACAGCTGGCACTATGAATTTGTACTGTTAGCATTCCTTTGGCATCCTAAATAGATTCAACTGTCAAGACTTACAGATGGTGACGCATGATTCATCACTTTCAAAGCCAACTGATGCTCGCTACTGCACACTGTGATGTTAGACTTATACTTGACTATGCAAACACAAAACCCAATGATCCCACTTTATAAGCATGTACAACCTTTCACTATAAAACTAAGCTGCTGTTGCTCCTATATGTTTCCATCGCACAATAAGGGCACTTACAGTCAGATATTGGACAAACTGACTTATATGAAAGATGCCATACAAGAGAGCCTACAATACCTTTAATGTTATGCCGGATCTCAGGGGCCCATCTTGGATAAAGTCTAATGCCAACTAAATAGCAAAAGCTTCTGCAGTGAACACTGAACATCAATCAGGAGTTTCAAAGTCATGCCTTGGCTGTTCAGTTGATATTGCAGCTGTGACACTTTTGTCTGATTTTGACCCACCTGTTTAGATGGGAGATTGATGGAGGATCTATCCTTGATCTCCTGGTAGTGCTAATGGTAGGTGATTGGGTCAGTGTCTCCTTTCTAGCTTTGTGAAATGTCAAGGATGATCCCATGGTGGAAATGGGTATAGATAGGTTTAGGATAGATGACTGAAGATCAAATGTAATAACTTAAATTGATCAGTGTATCACTAACAATACTCCTGCATTGCTGTAGGCCTGGTGATCCATGGGTCTAGTATTTGAGGTGGGACTTTTTAGAAGCTTTGTATACTCCTATAGACCAGGAAAGACTGCTGCAGCCAGAAGGAGAACTTTGTGCTTGCAAGGACCTTAATGATGTCTTTAGACTTTCTACCTTGCCTAGGAATTCTGTCTCTATTACTAGTTGAATAGGATCAGTCCCTAGTAGAGATTGGCTGTAATGGTATGGGCCCATGTTAAACCCAATGCACAATTGGACGATATTTTTCTGGTTTAGTCAAGTCAATTAGTGGCAAGAAATAAATTACCCACATTTAGCAAGACTATTTGCAGCAGCCCAGCAAGAAAACCCTCAGCCACAGGTCCCTGCAGAAACTTGCTAAAATGCTAGATGGAATTGCAGACTTTTGGCATAAAAAGCCCTATGTGGTATGTAGCTGCTTGTGCTGATAGTTTGTTATATATTGCAATAAACCAGATTAGACGATAGCTGTGTCTGACATGACATACTTAACAGTATATACTAAATTCCAGCTAGTATGTGCTGGTCAACCATTAAAGTAGTATGTTATTTTAGAATATGAGTGTGCAGTATGTGCTGCCCATTCTCGCTTATTGTGGTTTCGGACACAGCCCATGGTTTATGTCGTAATTACGCTTAAAGTGCCACCCAACCCACCCCCAAACAGCATTGGCTATCGACAATCGGTATCAACCCCAAAAACAATGATCGGTCCATCTTTAGCCCCTAGGAATATTTTACATTTGCATTTAGTAATATCTGTTTTGTTAAAATTGCACACAAACTGTTTTTGATTTGGAGAACCTGAAACCTTTGTTTATTACCAATTCCAGAATTGCTTTGGTTGTGCTGGAGTTTACGTTCTATGGAGATCATGGTTTTGCCTTTAAATAAATGCAGAGGTCATCTACATATATGCTATGCATTCTAGTGGTGTCAATAATGCTGTGGATACTGTGGATGTTTATTTTGTTACAATGTGACTGAAAGAATACAGCCTTAAGGTACTCTGATCACCTGATTAGGTGTTTTAGACAGAGTCGTACCCACTCTTGAAGTGAAAAAAAAATCCAAATGAAAATAGATAGTCTTCCTCTGATGCTCATATTGAACATATCCTTTAGAATACTGTATTTCTATATAATATTGTATGATTTGTCTAGGTCAAAGGAAATGGCTACTGTTTCTTCAGCAAAGGTGTTTGGAATATCTGTGTCTAATCGGATGAGGTGATCTCGAGTATGCTTCCCATTGCAGATCCACAGTGGATTGAGCTTATCTAGTTTTCTGATTCTAGCTTCAATACAAGTCTTTCATTGACCATTCTTTTTTATGGTTTTACAGAGGCAGCTTGTGAGAGTAATGGGTCAGCAGTTATTGGGATAATGATGGCTTCTTTCCAGGAGTGAGTACTATTTCCTGTAATCCGTATTAGGCGCAGGAGGTTAAGGGGGATACTCAGTTGATCGTTCGAAAGGTTTTGAGGAAATGGCAGTAAATTTTATCATGGCATACTGCACTGTTTTGGGATAATTTGAGGGCTTTTTGTGTTAGATTTAAGAGAAAAGGTGGATTATAGCATTCAGAATCTTTAATGAAAATTTGATTTGATTTTGTTCTAGAAGATATAATTGCTTGGAATTCCTGGGATGGGTTACGAGAAATGCTCAAAGGTCTCTATCTGCAAGCTTATCTGCAATTCCGCTTATGTTAGTTATAAACTGATTCATTGACTGTATGATGTTTGAGATGTTGGATTCGGTTATCGGAGGGTTACCCTTTCATTTTGTGGATTATGTCCCTTATGGAAGCTGTAGAGGAGCTTGATGAATGGTGACTTAAAGTTTCTCAGGCTTACTTTATTTGATTCATTTATCAAAATGCAGTTTTGTCAGTGGGAAATCAGGTAATATGGACTCCAGGACTAAAATGCCTTTCCCAGCTATCACAGTAAGATATAGATGAAGGCATTTTTTCCAAGCTTTGCTTTGACAGATTTTATAGAGCATCAGGTCTCTTATGGTCTCCAGTAGCTTCTTTGCGTTGATGATTGAATCAGAGGTTGCATTTATGACTTTGCCCTGCTGATATCTGTGGGGTGTGTGCATATGCTGCAGATGAGACTCCTTCTGTAAACCATTTAATCTGATCTTGATTAACCTGTGGGCATGTTTTAGCTCCTCTATACAAGAGATTTGGAAATTGTACCAAATTGCTTTCTTTACTGACCATCTAGGGATACATTGTAAGATAATTGCTTTTCCTGTAGTTATTATTATATGGAAATGGTTGCTCCCACAGAGGTCATCCTCAACCATCGATGAGTCTAGTAGGACTTTCTGGCCTGCATGTGGGTAAAACTATTGTTAAGTCTATTGCCAAGATTTTAAGTCTGTGCCCCCAGATGGCCAATGTGATTTCCTGATAAGAGGTTGATACGTTATATAGTCATTTCGTATACTGGGGGAGTTATATGAGACTAGGGTTTCCTGAAATCAATATGCAATTTTGTTGAAGTGATCCATTAGATGTTGAAATATTTGCATTTTATTTCTGTAAAACCTCATTTATTAAATGATAACTTCTGATCGGTCTCCTTTATGAAGTTAGGATGAGGGTGTCTGCATTTTGGAGATACTAAAGCTGCAACCAGACAGAACAACTTCCATTTTTATATCTTTGGAGATCCATTTGGCAGGTAGGGTGGGCGTTTTCTTCTTTTCACTGCTATACATTGAAGAAAGTTGGAAATTAGTTGGATTTGTACTTGTGGTTCGAGTTTAGGTAGGTTTGGCAAGTGGTTAAGTGAGTAGTTTTTAGAACAGCTGTGTGTGATTTAATAGGTATAAAGAAAGAGGATTAAACATCTGGGAATCAGGGCAGCTGATTTTTTTTTTTTATTTTATATGCTAAATTTCTTTCTCCTTTAAGTATTCTCTGGTGCCTGCATCATGTTTACCCCACAGTTGAAGCACTTTTGAGATCATTGACAAATTGTTGCAGTCTCCTCCACAGGTAAAATAAACTGTTTTTCTACAATCTGCTGATCCATGACCAAAATGCGTGACAGCTGAAGCACCTTAAAGGCTTGGTAACTGACCTAGATTTTTCCCAGGTTTATGGTCACTTCAAAAGACAAGTTTGAAAAGTTCTGCCTTGATCTTTAATTATGATTCATTTACCATTTATAACCTTGATATGATAGTTAGTTTGACAGCTATTATCTACATCCTTCAAGTGCCTTCATATTAATACCAGGAATCTGAGAAAAGGACACAGAGTCTTGATCCGTGAACTTTGTTTTAGGGTAAGGCTACACCCCATCGTTTTAAAGTTAACACTTCATCATCTCTATTCCCCACTATCCACAAAGTCCAACAAGGGGATACACAGAGCCGCAGACTTCTAGCTGTTGTGTCAGGTACCAGGAATGTGGAGATAACATACTCAAATAGATAGGTATATGATTCCCTCTGGTTGAGTGAGCCTCAGCCAACTCATGCACCAGGGCATGCTTTGACCAGCCAATTGATTAGGCGAGTACATCCCAACCTAGTTTTTATCTCAAGCAAAAGCCAACGTACTGTGCTGAAGAATAGGAAACCACAGTCACCATTCTCCTCAAGTATGAGGATTTCTGTCTCCACAGACCCAGGTCATACCTTATGACCCACAAGGTGCCCCATGTTTTGCCTCCTACAATCATTAAGGGGGTTCTAGGACTTTATTCTACCCCAGATCCCCACAGTTCACTTCTTTTCATTTTAAAAATCAACAAAATAAGCTGTTTTATTTCTTTATGCATAGGAAATATGTTGTTTGCCTGTAGAGATTGCTTGTCTGTGTGCTTGATGTTATGCAGGTTATTAAAGCTAGGTTTGAAACAGGTGAAACATTTAATTATATGTCCACATTACTTAAGTTCATGTGGTAACCAGTGGGCATTTGAGCTTAAACAAGGTTTATACGACTGAAACACATCATAAAGAAACGTTATAATAAAGTACAAACGAACTGGCATGAGATTCGTCAGTTTATGCAGATGCAAGTTAAAATAGTCCACGAATTTGTAAACAGAACAAACACAAACTAGTTTAAATAAATAAGTCCACCTTACAGTCAGAAGAGACAACTTGGCATTGAATATCAAAGCGCTCTGATTGCACTGAGCCTAATTTGGCAGACATTCTCCATTAAATGAATTAATTAATTTAATTAGCTTGCCCACATACATAGGCTAGTCGTTAACTTTCACTGAGCTGAGATACTCCCTAGACAACAGACAAAGAAACTATCTTTGATAATCAATTAGAACAAATCCAGCAGTGTGGATCTAAGAGCACCTAGAGGGATACAGAGAGGGTCCGGATCATCCGGCTGTATCTGTACCCTGACACTATCTCCAGGAAGAAGAAGCACATTGATGCTATCATCACTACACATCTGGGCCAAGGATTAATCAAAGGAATGATATCTAAAGTCTCAGCTGCAACGCTGACCTTTACTGCACCCTGTTAAAAACCTTAGCCTGCATACTTTGTGCTGATTGATATACTTAATGCCTTTATATAACTATACGTCCATGTCATATAAAGAAATCAGGGCATAAATATGGATACTTTCCATAATAAACGTCTAATTCCAAGTTAAATACGACTCAGTTCATTTGGAGCCTGCCATTACCAGTGAGGTCATCAGCGCAGCGTGACGGCAAGTTTGACGAGTTTCTCATTAATCAACATGAATATGTGAGATGACAGGAAATCAATAGTCTGTACCACTGAGCAAGCTGGCTTCCTGGCAAACAGTCCAAATGACAAGTATTAAGCAGTGTGATTCATAACCAAGCCAAAATGTATTCAATACAGTGGCAGTTATAAAAACATAGTAATTACTGCAGTTGCCAAAATGTTTCTTTGGAATTCCTGTATCCTCAATATGATGCAAATAGAGAATTCATATTGCTTAATTCAATATGTATTCATTTTTTGTGGGATGCCAACTCAAAGAGAAGCCAAACTTCATCAACAGTCAAGTATTTGATATCACAGAACTCACACCCACACAAACACAGCTGCACAACGTCTGCCTACAGACTGAGCATTTCTGATTCTTTACAAATCGGAATTTTCAGATGTTACAATTTATCCCTCTAGGGAATGTAAAATCAGAGCAATTTGCTCAGAAAAAGGCTTTTCCCTGAAGGATGTTCCAATTATGGCTGATTGCTGTGAGCTCCCAGATTCTAACACTGATTGCTGACTGTATGGGCAGCTGCATTATCCGCCCATTCACACGGTTGCCCACTCTAAAGAGGACATTATGCAATGTTTGGCTGGTAAAGTGATTGGGAAACAAAAGCAGAGTGCTTGGGTTGATTTAGTAATGAATCACCCAGTTCCAATATGAGGCTGAAATTATACAAATGTCCTTATTGGTAATTACTGATGAATTTAAATACTGCAGTTTTTGCTCATTATACTGTAAATAAGTCATGAAAATTCCTATTTTAAACAGAACATGTAATAAGTAAATGTTTTAAAACTTCTCCAACTTCTTGCTACTATGAGGTTTCCATAAGGATCCTGCAAAAGCAGCACAAACCCAGTAGTTTGCAAACTCAGTCTGCTGCTTGTATAACAGTGTAAATTTGCTGTGCCCTCAAAATAAAGCATTAATGGCAACAATGTGGTAAATGCTTTATCATAACTTTTTTGGATCATGTTGAAGGTTTTCAATACAAGAATTAATGTACACAAACAAAAACAAATGCAAAGCTGACCAGACAAAATATGAAATATCTCAGGTTCATAATGCCTGCAATGAAAGAAAATACAAAATAAATGTAAGAAACACTGTTTTATATGCATTTCCATCTTGTCCCAACTTTTATCCCAGACCGTAGCATACACAGTTGTGTTGAGATAATCAACATTAATAAATTCACCTGTGAGTAGATCCTACGTTTTCACAGAATTTCGGTTTATTTAGGATGTTTTCTATGTTTGTTTGTATCTTTAAAACACGTCCCCTTTATATGAACACACCATCATCAAGAAAATGACTGCAACTGCATACTTTCAGAATGCAGAAGCCTGTAATATTTTTTTTGTTGGCATATTTAGAATCTACTCATTAAGACATTAAGAAATGTTTCAGATCACTATAAGGGTAATAATCGTCTCCATATGTTGCAGATGCTATTCGGATGGTGAGGACTGTAGCTTGTGTAAGACATAATACTCCAAACTAAAGTTACATAGATTTATGTAACAGACACAGTGTAAGTCAAAAGCCACAGGACACATCACCTGTTGCCTCGTGGACTTCTTGCAAAGGATGCCAAAACCACTGTTGAGGTTCGGACGATTGTGAATGTAATGTCAATGATTTTGCTTATTTTACAACTGCTGATTTACTGAGATTTTAACATCTTTACTAGTATTTACCAGTGCAATAATGACAAAGCAGCCAGTGTTCGGCGGTTCTGCAGACAGGACTGCCTTGTTGATGAAAAAGAGCTAAACAGAGAATGGTATGAGCTGACAAAAAAGCTAACTCGATTGACACTGTACATTTGTGCTGAGCAGACCTTGAGGCAGATGGCCTACAACAGCAGATGACCACATCACATTCCACTTCTGTCAGCTATGAACAGAAAGCCGGGGCTACAGTGGACTCAATTACAATAAAACTAGACAGCTGAAGATGTTGTATTTATGTTTAATTTCTGCATATGAAATGTCAAAGAAAGTTGTTTGATTATGCAAATGCAAACTCAGTTATTCTGATTGAGTCACATATACTGTATGTACAGTGCATCCGGAAAGTATTCACAGCGCTTCACTTTTTTCACATTTTGTTACGTTACAGCCTTATTCCAA
>JAUZSU010019896.1:0-10794 GCA_034780255.1 Parotocinclus maculicauda
GTCCATGTCCCATCACTGTCGGTGTGTTTTAAGCACTATTTGGTGGCCATACACCGTCCAGTTTAACATGCTTCTGTTCAATGAATATATCACTTACTACTCAATCACCATAAGAGTTTATCTCATTTGCATAATCAAATTTCATTTGCTTTTCTGTTGATCTTGTTTAATGAAACAACACTTTTTTTTTTTTAATCGATTCATAATCTTTTTGAAAACAAAATATTCTAAATGATATATCCCCTATTATTTGTATCCAAATGAGATGGATTTGTCTAAATAATTATATTCTCATCGCTGACTTACCTGTATGTTAATTCAGGTTCATACTAATGTAGTTTATTTTATTAACTAAAAATGCTTTTGCAGATCGACTGCTTGTGACATTTGTAGACAGTTGTTCGTATTTAAATATGGACACGTAGGTTACATCAAGGCATTGAAATTGTGTACTGTGCCTATAAATGTTACTGAGTAACTAATACCAATTACTAGCCTGGAGAATAAAGCTTTATAGACTGATTAAAATAATATAAATAACACACACATGAGAATCGGGGAGGTTGTGAAATTGCACAACAATATTGGACAGTGCATCAACAATGGATTGTTTACCTAATTGAGTTTGCTGTACAGAAATCATACTGTATACTGTCATCAACTGGTGAGTTTTTTTTTTGTTTTTTTTAATGCTGTGAAATACTTGGATTCAAGTGAAATCTAGGATGCTGTATGCTTATTCGTATTACAGTCGAATCCGGTTAATGGGACCACATTAGGACGCGATTGTTTTGGCCGTAAAAACTGGCTTGTCCGATTAAATGAACATGCTCTGTTACAAGACGGGACGTGCTATGTAACATATTAAATGTTTATTAAACCTTTATTGTACGATTTAAACGTATAGCAAACGTACAAACAAGAACTACTGTTACTTACCAACTTTGTTCACTGAAATAAATTTGCTTAGTTTTTCTAAATGATCTACAACACAATGTATAGGTACTCAGCATGTGAAGTATAATACTGTAAAAAAACAAGTTCTTACTTAATTTCAGTCAACATTTGAAGAACTTATCCAGTGTGATGCTTTCTCTTGACGGACTGCACTTGAACACAATTAAGAAACTGGTGGGCGTGTTCACCTCCCGCTGGTTTTGCTCTTGTCAACACAACTTTTCGGATTTCCTAACCTTTGATAAAAGCATAAATTCTCTGAGAGCACTGGATTCCTCCCATATCTCGCTGATTCGCTTTGCATCTTCTAGGTGGCGACTTGTGACTTCTTTTTCTTATTCACGCTTAAGTTCTTTGGTCCGGAAGCGGAATTTTGGTCCAAATAAGCGAATAACATTACACGTATATAATAGGATTTGTTTCGGTACTTTAGGATTTGGTCCCATTAAGGATTCGACTGTATATTCTATGAATCCGTAAACAAATTCGATTTTGTCACAACCCGATCAACGCGTTTACCTGCAGCAAAGATCAGGATCAGAGAATCAGGACCAACGAATGAAATATGGCCTAATTTTTGTGAGCAGCGTGTGTAAGAATAAAATCCACCGCAGTCGTGATAAGCAAATAAGCAAAGGTGCCCTAAGATTTTAAAGTGCAAGCACTTCAGCTGTAGTGTTAATTAATGAAAACATACGCTGCGTTACAAGACGAAACAAAAGGGCTGTATATTTAGAAGAAAGGGGATTAGTGAAACCCCAGAGATTAAAGACGCGCTTTGTTTTGGCAGTCTGTTTTAGGCACAAGCTACTCATTTGTTGCATATCACAGTCACAGGTTTATTTCTCTGCAGTCGAGCCATCTGACTGGGTTTGTGACTTTTTTTTCCACCTGAATGTTTAGGATTTGGAGGCCAAATTTCCTTGGTAATTAAACAACGTAAAGAATAGTTGCATTAAAACAAAGGTGTGTTGACCTTCATGAATCTGTATTTTGCTCATAAGCAAATGGTTAAAAGAGTAAGAGATATGGATCGTCTACGATCATTTCCTAATTATCCTTAATTACCTAGCCGGGTAGGAGCGTGCCCACCCAAGCTAGCATTCCACGTTAAAGCAAAGTGTTGGAGGAGAAAAAACCCTTAAGTGTTTATTTCTTAACCCTTTCGGGACCTTGGTTTGTTTCAATCGCATGTGTGGGACGGGACACATTTTTACCTTGGTCCTTAAAGTGTTAAAGGGCATAACTAGTTATGAATGAGTTAATAAACTGTAGCTGGAGATAAAATACAGACACAACCAGCCTCCCAGCCTAGATTAGACGTCAAACTTGGGACAACGTTTGTGACTCAGCTGTCCAAGAGGGACTAAAACCAGCCAGGGTACTAGCACAAAAACTAACTCGGCAAACCTTATCTGAATCATTCTGCAAAACAAATGACAAGGCATCCCAAATATTACCAGTGACATTCAGAGGGTTGAGGGAAAACAGGTTAAACAAGGTTTAATTTTTTATCCAAGCTGGTATTGATAACATACGATTATTTCGATATTTTGTCCACCCCTATGAAAGAGGGTAAATTTTATGGTTAAAAATGAACAGCACGGTGGCTTGGTGGATAGCACTGTCGCCCGGAGAAGGTCCTGGCACCGATTCCAGGTTGAGGGTTATGGATAGTTTGTTCTTCTTGACTGAATATTGGCTTAAGGGTTTCTGACCGGGCAGTATGTAAAAAGGATGTCTTTTTTTTTGTTTCCATCTCGGCAGAGACTGAAGGATCTCAAGCAGAGAGAATTTGCACGTAACGTGTCATCCAAGAGCTGGAAGTATGACAGGAAACAAGAGAGAGCACTGAAACGTCTCCATCAAATTGCCCTGCTCAAGCAACAGAGGGACAGGTGAGACTTTCCCTAACACAACGAAGCGCCACTTTTTGGCAACTGAGCATCCAATTAATCAGATCGTGAATCGAAATTTGCTCTTTCTTTTCCCACAGTGCCAAGAGTGAAATCCCGAAGCTAAAAAATGCACCAAGAGACCAGCAGGAAGAGAAAACCAAGCTACACCGCAGAGACAGAGCCGACTCCGGACACGTCTCATGTGACGACCACATCGAGTGCCCTCCGTCCCCGGACGTAACGCCCAAGAGTCCTTCGTCTGCTTCCGTGCGTACCAATCAGTACCCTCTTCAGTTTCCTTGCTCCTCATCCCTGCCCCAGAACCTGAAGGGTCACCGGCACTCTAGGGCAGGGGTGTCGTTCTGCTTCTCCAGACGATCTCAACTGAAGTTGGACTCCTGTGCGTCAGTGTTCAACGATGGCCCGGATGAGTCAGGCGACCAGCAAGGACTTAAACAAGAACAGCAAAAAACAGCCTCGAAGACCATTTGGTCCGAAGCGTCCTTATCCTCAGCATACCAGGAAGACCATGATGTCCTACACACACAACAACTGCATCAATTAGGACTTCAGACGAAGTGCCACACAAAGCCGCTGCTGCAAGGCAGTCCAGCTCCATCAGACACAGACAAACTGCCAGCTTCAGAAGAAGAATCTGATCAATGCCAGAAATCCAGGCAAGACAGAGCTGCAAGCCCTGCTCCTCACACAGATGGACATGGTAACATGGCTCCTACACAACTCGAGCAAACGGAACTGCCAGGAGATGAACCCAAAGGTGGAAAACATCACGAAAGGGCTGTGAACCATATATCAGAAACGGGCACAACTGAGGGAGAGACGGAGATTAGGAACGTTTCTTATCTGAATGTCCTCGCTAAAGACGGGGCAAAACTCAAATGGCCTTGCGAGTTTGTGCGGTACACCACCGACAAGCCCCACGTGTCCTACAGCTGCAAACCGCTCTGCCTAACTTCCAAACGCGAGCGAATCCAAGAGGAAAGTACAGAGGCGGAAAAGCTAGAGGTCCGCAGCAACTGGAATCCATCGGATCGACCGGACGGACCCGAAGTGCCAACGCGGGATGTCGAGCGCTCAAAGATTGGCGTTTTGAAACCAAAGAGACACAAACACAGGGCGAGGAGGAGGGCTCGTAGGCACAAGCTGAACGCCATCAAGGGGCACCACATAGGCTGTGCGTTGACCAGCTTCTCCCAGATCCCTGGAGGGGAATACTTGGAATTCGGCAATCCCCTGTCCAAGACGCACGTCAAACGGAGCTGCAGCAAAAAGAGGCACAGGCTCAAGAAACGGAGGTGGGCGGAAAAGGACGAGGCTTTGGACAGCACCCAGCAGTTGAGCCTCAAGAGCATCATCGTGAACGCCTTTGCCACCCCAGCATGCCGAAGAAAAAAGAGACAAAAAGTGTCCTCAACCGTCTGCCTGATGAGGCGCAGGGCTTTTCAGCACGCTTCCATTCAATCCCCCGTCGGTAACGAGGAAAATCGGCAGTGGTACGACGGCTTCTGCGAGTCAAAACGGGATCCTAGCGTGACCCCGCGCAGTGACAAGTCAGGCTCATGGGAATTCCAGTCAGACCTGAGCTCTGACGGGGACTGGCCTTCTTACCAATGGCAGAGACGTAGCACTTCTCCCAGATCAACGTCTTCGTACTCCTGGGGGAGAGGACACCACCATCCCTGGTCTTATATCAGGAAATCAAGTTGCAGCTTTCCTTACTACGGTTACAGGCACATGCCGGAGAGCCCAGAAACAGAAACTGAATGCAGAGACGAGTGCTGGGATTACAGAGGCTCACAAATCGACAGGGAGCGGAATTACTCCGGGTTTTATGATACCCCCTGCATTGTAAAGCAAAAATACAGTATTAGGAGGCATAAGAGGCGCCTACGGGAGAACAGGTATAGGGAGTATCAAGGCTTGGCCACAAAGAGAATATGTTTTTACAGAGTTTATGAGAATGCTGAGCCCCATAATGCAGTAAGAGGCTGGTGCTGCGAGAGACAAAGCCCTGATCAGAGGAGGTATAGGGAGCGAAACAGGTTCAGTCTAAGCTCAGAGGGGAGTCAGTCCAGTCCCGCGTCCAGGTATAGTCCCGCTTCCTCTAGTATGACCAGCGTTTCAGACCTCAGCGCAGATGGTGACTCTCACGCTGAGCCGTCAAGTTCAGGGCAGGCTGCAACTCATAACAGTAGAGACTTAACATTTCCTTTACAGCAACCGGCCCAGACCAAAACTTGTCATTCACCAGAACAGACACGAAAAGAAACAAATCATTTAGTCCCACTCAAAACAGCTGCAGTACCAGAGAAAACACAACTGGACACCCTACCTGTTAGCTCAGACCCGGGCAAAAAGGAATTACCCGTTATAGAAAAATTGGACTCCACCGAGCAGAGCACGTCGCCTGACAAAAAGGTCACTGGTAACAGAACGCGCACATTTTCACTTCCACTGATTGGCAAACTCCCCTGTATAAGGAAAGGCACAAAACAATCAGGAATTCACAAAGAGAAGGCCAAAAGCCGCAATACCCAAATTCCAAACGTTCAAACTAAACATGGAAGCCAGCCAGGGTTCGGATCTGCTCAGAAACCTGTACTGGCTGAAACAAACCGTTCGAACCCATCCCAAGTTTGTCCTCCTCTTACTGACCAGAGAGCCTTAGACCCTCGTGCAAGCCCAGATTGGAAAGCTAACCCCATATCCGCTGAAACGGCCAGAACTCATCCACCGAGTTGCCCGACTCCACCCTTAACGGAGAGGCCAATAACGTTTACAGAGGAGGAGATGGACAAGTACAGACTTCTCCAATTTCAGGCCCAGCAGCACATGCAGCAGCAACACCTCCAAGAGCAACAAGATATGACAAGGCATTTATCAACCCTTGACGTCCCCCCGGTGGACCACGTACACATAGCAGCTCCAGAGCATTTTAATCATTCCGTCACTACCCCCTATCATCCGTACGCCATACACCAGCATGGGCCGTTGTCCACATTTTCTGCTTCCGTCTCCAGTCCTTCCTGCTTTGCATCCCACAAATTACCGTCCGCCCTCCATGCGTGTCCTTCTCAGACGAACCTCACCCCCCTTTCGTTTCCTGCCATATTCTATCCCGCTTCGCCGGCTGTGGTGCTCTCAGCTCACCCTCTTCACGTGATCTCGGCAGCCACCCTTCACCCGGCCCAGTCTCACTCGCACGGCCTGACACTTCGGGCTCCATCCCACGCCTCGCTTCTTCCCTCTTTGCTCGCCCCGACGCCCCTGGCGCCGACCAGGACCC
Source organism: Parotocinclus maculicauda (assembly GCA_034780255.1). Classification (NCBI taxonomy): domain Eukaryota; kingdom Metazoa; phylum Chordata; class Actinopteri; order Siluriformes; family Loricariidae; genus Parotocinclus; species Parotocinclus maculicauda. The sequence continues at coordinate 6,163 of JAUZSU010019896.1, forward strand.
TGCAAATCCATCCCATTCTCCACCCGTTGTTTCCCTGCCAGGATCTCCAGGCCTACTCTGGTATTGCTACCTAGTTCCTGTCATGAAACAGGCAACGTTAGGTCCTTAACGTTCACAAATCCTTTTCCAAACACGGCTCAGCACATCCTTCAGCACTTTGCCAAAGGATTTCTGTTTTGGTATTTGGTCTTCTCATTCGTATGACTCTCATTTCCTGTCAGTTACATCTCGAGCTGTACCAGAAAATCTTACCATCTCTTAATCTGAGCCTTATCTTTGTGTAACATGGTGCAGGACACACATTAGCCCAAACAGAGTTGTATGGACAGACATAAGAGTGCAGACTCTGGAGCAGAAAGTTTTATTAAACACAAAGGTGAGCAATGAACGGCTTCTGGTTGGCAAACTTTGAGACTTGGATCGATTCAGGGAACGTCAAACGGTCTCCGAGTATGCCAGGGCGCATCCAGGCGAATCAGCGTGCAGAGAGACGAGTCAGCGAGAGTCAGCGTCACCCCCCGTGGATCGTGGGACACTTGCGGTTTTCCCAGTGCAGCAATGTTATTCCATACCTGTACACTACAGTATCAAACACAGATTTCCCACAATATATGCAGTATATACGTACAATGTCACAGAAACCTGCCCGTCCAGTTAGCACTCAGCACACGTCTGCAGGTCCGCAAGCCACAAACGAGCCGAGTCTGAGAGTTTGGGGTATGGACATGGACACATGTGGACAGCACGCGAGGCATAGAGGTTTCCGTCGGTCCGACTGACTTGATAGGGTACCGTACGGTGTTGCAATAAAGTCGAAATCTATTCAAAGGTCTAAAGACTTTAAGTATTTATGTACTGTACTTTCTAAAGAAAATGTCGCGTTTGTCTGAATTCTGTACGTTTCAGAGACTTTGTATTTACTCTTTATTTTGTTAGAGCCAAACATTTTGTGATCTGTAAGATATGTCAATATAATACATTTGATGTCGTTGAAATAAAAAACAGAACATCTTTACTACAGTCTGGCTGACCGGAGGAAGCGTCCATTTCCATTTGAACCCGGGTGGCTCGGTGATACAGCAGGCTGTAGAGGTCAGGTAGCTTTAGTGACCCGGGTTCGATCCCCGCACCTCGTTTTGGGTGTCAAATTTCAACATAATTCAACATAATTGAGCAATTTTCTTGGATGCCGATTTTTGAACGTTTTTTGTTTGACTTTTCTTTTACTAAAAGCTCCTTCAGTCCTAAAAAACAACTTATCCAGAGCGACTTACAACTCATACAGTCTTACAATCCAAGCAATAGTGGGTTAAGGGTCTTGTGCTTGACAGAGGAACCCTGGAACATCAGGTCCAGAGTCAAGTACCTTAACCACTAGTCTACCACAGTCCCACTTTTCTTAGTGCTTGAACCTCAATATTATTGTCAAATTGCACATGTTCAGAGGTCCCTATTCTAATTTAAAGTTAATTTTAATTGCTAACCCTATACCAGCCTTCACCCCCAACATTTTTGATGATTATCTAGGAAAAGCGCCCAACCCCTTTCCCAATTTGGCTCCTTTTTGAGTAATTTTACATGTTGCTTTTTTGCATTATAATTTAATTTACCCTTTGTATTGTATTCTGGCAAACTCAGAGCACCTCAGGGCAGACAAAGTCCCCTTTTTCAGACCCAAGAACATAAACTACGCACTAAGGCCTTAAACCGTACTCAAGTAGTGAGCCAGTTATGCAGACTCCGAGGCGCATATGACCAGACGATTCCTAAATCCCAGTGGAAGGCAATCCAGTGGATCCCAAATACCCCCCATAGCGCTTATTTTAACGTGGCTCTTATTCCTTATTCAAATGCAGCTCGATAGGTTCTAGTGGTCTGACCTCTGAACCGAGTGAAAGACCGAGACTTCTTTCGGCTCCTAAAACTGTCAAGTTTGACAAAAAAAGTGCTACAGACAACAGGGAGCGTTTTTGATGCTTTCAGAAGAGAAAGCACGTTTTACACAGAAGCTTTTGAAAAAGAAAAGTTTCGAAATCAAGCCTCAATAGGTCAAGGCCTCCTCACAGTAATTGTAACTAACAAACCCGAGCGCTCGGTTGGAGAGTTGAGGGCCACGTGCTCCACCGCCACGGGACAGCAGATCAAACAGAATGACGAGAACCGATAATTAAGCAGATGCTTCGCAGTTCAGCTTCTCCTGCACTTCTTGACCCTCTTACTCCTCGTTCGAAGATCAGGACTTTTCCAACCCTGTTATTCTACCCCGCCACCACACACTCACAAAAACACACCCCACAAGAAAAAAAAAACGGCTGCTTTTTGTCTTGCTATCTGAATGTTTGTAAGCGGAGAAAGAAAAAAAAATGCTCTTTTTAATGGGTTTTGATTTCAGATCTTTCTATAGGCGCCGCTCCCTGAGTTCATTACTTACTGCAGATTATCATGTCCTGGTTTTATTACAATGCAGCAATCCAGCTTTTATTAATCTGCCCAAAGCTGGGTTATTTCAGGTCCTCGTGCGCACCCTTCCCATTGGTGGGTTCTTTTTAGTTTCTTTAACACGTGACCAAACAATAGTCTGCTCTCCGAGGGCCATATTTTCTCACTCGTGATTTTAGAGCTTTTCAGTTTTCATGCTTGTAAGGGATACAGCCGGTGGGTTGGGTTTCATTTCAAAATGAGGCATGCCAAAAATGGGAAGGTAATATGCCAAACATTGTATCTGGAATACGTATATATTTACTGTGAGCGTATTTTTATTTAGATTATATTCAAGAGAGCAACGTCCTACATTAATGCAAATAAAGTCCAATCCGGTTAATGGGACCATCATAAGGATCGTTTTGGTCCTAATAACCGGCTGGTCCGATTAAACGACCATGCTCGCTTGCCAAAAACCCGGGTGGGTGACGTCACTATCGAAGGATATGGCTTTAGAGTCATTAGCAGGGTTTAAAATTTTAATATTTCCCATTTAACAGGGAATAAACACCATAAACGTGATCTTAGCACTCGTTGAACCTTGTTTACATGTCGTTGTTGTTATAATTGTTTCTAAATTCTAAATCTCTCTCTTCAAAATGCTACTGGAACGCACCGCATAGAGTTAAGAGTCAAATGTCCAGGTGGTCCAGATGGACAGACTGTCTATTAACAACTGAGAGGTTAAATTTTTCTATCGTGCAGTGCAGAGTCCTGATTGGTCAGACGTCCAGGATCTGCTGCTTCAACAATGTTGTGAAGTGCTTCGTTAGAAACGGCGGTACTAAAAAGGCTTTCCACTGCTGATATCCCAAAAGCCTTCAGTTTATATCCTGCTCGTCACAATCCTAGGCTTGACAGCAACATCCTTTCTTCATAAGAACGAAAGATAAGAGACATGATCTTAAAACAACGTCTTTCACGCCTCTGTGACCTGCGGAGTTGAAGAGTCTTTTGAAATCCGCTCTCTCTGTGTAGCGTAAGATAGAAGGCAGACTTCCGTCTTCACAATCTTCTTTCTGCACATCCTTTTTAAAAACAAAAAGCGTCTGATCCCAGACTCTACTGATCAGAAAAACAAGACGGCATCTGTACGTGGAGAACATTCATATCCTGCTTAAAAAAAGCGAGCTTAGCAGCAGGGTTTAGTCGTATCTGTGTGATCGGTGAAGTGTTTTGAACCTAATTTTAATTTGTCCGCCTTTGTCCCTGTTTGCTTTTCTATCTCTATCTACGCCCTTTGTTGTCTCACTGCCTCTTGCTCCCTTTGTCTCCCAAACTTTGCCCTTAGAATGACCAGTGATATTCACATTATTCTGATTCACATAATCAACCTAACATGGCCAGACTAGTTCAGGGAACTGTCAATAACAGACAATATTTTTTACTGAATAGACTTTGCGCCACACAGGGCAGTAATCATGGCTGAGAGTCCGTGCCCATTCTGTGCAGCTCTGTCCCAAAGCTTTTTCATCTCCCCATTCATTTTCAGCCATTTCCCCCCTCGCCTCTACTCAAGCAGCTTCAGGAAATTTTAATTTCACACAGATCTGGCTGACCCTGACGGCCCTCCGGGGGACCAAAGTCAATGTTCTCTGGCAGATATTGAGTTCAGACTAGTGTGAGTCTTCTGACTGTGATGGGTAAAGTATAGAGTCCCATCTCACACAGGCACTGAGCCATACACTAATCCAGCCAAAACGAGCAAGCTATAGTTTGGGGGGGAAAAAAGACAGCGGAAGGTGAACAAGAATAGATGAAAGTACTTGAATTTCAATTTCAGGGTAATGACGAGCTACAAAATGCACAGTCATAGTCACAGTAATAATTATTATTGAATAAGAAAAGTAGTAGTTGTAGTATTTGCTTGATATACAGTCAATTCCGGTTAATGAGACCACATTGGGACGTGATGGTTTTGGTCCTAATAACCGGCTGGTCCGATTAAACGAACATGTGACAGGACAAGACGGGACGTGCTATGTAACATATTAAATGTTTATTAAACCTTTATTTTTCAATGAACAAAATTGGTAAGCAACAGTAGTAGTACGTACGCTATACGTGTAAATCGTAATTTGCAAACAAGTTTTTGGAAACGATCTACAACACAATGTATAGGTACTCAGCATGCGAAGTAATAATACTGTA
>JAUZSU010019907.1:0-10794 GCA_034780255.1 Parotocinclus maculicauda
GAGATTAATTTAATACAATTTGGAATAAGGCTGTAACGTAACAAAATGTGGAAAAAGTGAAGCGCTGTTAATACTTTTCGGATGCACTGTAGCTCAGACCAATTTAGACAAATCAGTTAACCTAAGGTATGTCTTTGGATTGTGGGAGGAACCTGGAGTATTTATCTTCTATCGGTCTGAAGATCTTTTTTTGTCATTCAGTTTCATACTTTTATAAAGCACAAACATGGGGGCACTGCTCACAAATTAGTGAATATTTTGAAACAAGATTATCAAAAAAGCAAATAAATAGAAAGTTTTAATTATACAAATGAGATGCAAACTTGGTTATTGTAATTGAGTAATAAGTGATATATTCATAGGGGAAAACAGAAGCCTGTTAAACTGGACCAGAGTGCCCCACATTGTGTTCAGTAGGGTGTATGATCACCCAAGAGTCCCAAAACACCCTGACAGTGATGGAACATGGACAGGATCAGATTATCCAGCAGTTCTTATGGGATTCTCTTTATATTCATTTTTTTTTAAAATATCCCCTCATTTTAAGAGCAGTGTACGTCACTTTACAACCAGTTCAATATTAGACTATAATCATGGATGTATACTTTTCTTAAAGTATAGTTGATTACATAAGGGAATTGTACCCCTTATGTAACTGTCAAAATCCATGCTTACCTCATACACCCAAGACTGAAGTCTGGATCACAGGAATCTGGTTATAATCTGGACATTCTATATATATTTCTGTAGGTATAACGTGGTCTTTCGCTACCTGCTCAGTGTGCGTCGGGTGCAGTCCGAGCTGCAGCACTGCTGGGCGCTGCAAATGCAACGCAAACACCTGAAGTCCAACAAGACCGACGCTGTTAAATGGAGACTTCGCAACCACATGGCCTTCCTGGTAGATAACCTGCAGTATTACCTACAGGTATTTATTTAAACTGGACCACCTTGTTTAAATTTTCCACTAGGCACTCACCCTTATGGTCCATAATCAGGTGGATGTTCTGGAGTCGCAGTTCTCGCAGCTCTTGCAGCAGATCAACTCCACTCGAGACTTTGAGAGCATTCGTCTGGCTCATGACCATTTCCTGAGTAATCTCTTAGCTCAGTCCTTCATCCTACTCAAGCCTGTGAGTATCCAAACCAGCCCGGGGTTAACCATCACCCAAAGAGTGTGGTACCAAGTATTTTTTATCTTCCGTAGGTGTTTCACTGTTTGAACGAGATCCTGGACCTGTGTCACAACTTCTGCTTGCTGGTGAGTCAGAACCTGGGGCCGCTGGACGAGAGAGGAGCTGCTCAGCTCGACATTATGGTGAAGGTATTCCGATAAAGCAGTTCAGTCTGAAGTAAAAATGCATGAATAAAATTTCTGCTACTTTTTTAATTGTCAGGGCTATTCAGAACAGGATAGTCCCCGGGGGAGTCAAAACCACCGTCAGACCCACTTTACTGTGCCCTTACTAAAATAAGAAAAATCAGGACCCACCACGCAAGTTCACTACATTTCCCATAATGCCTTGAGTAACTGAAGCTTTCCATAGATTTTTCTCATGGATTAACATCAACAAATATTTAAGTCAGTCTGCTGCACTTCAGGCAAGCTAATGATAGCTCATGGTAGCTATGTTTCGTTAATACAATTAATAATAAATAAATTTTTAGTGTTCATTTGTTCTTCATTTGTCATCCATGACAGAGTAACACTCACTTTAATGTTAAATATATGTCATGTTTTAGAGGCTTGTTTTTTATACACATTTGTGGGAATGGGGCTGATTGACAAGCACATGGGTACAGCTGTACCCTTCTAAATTCTGTGGAAGCCCCAGTATGCAAAGTGTATGCAAACACCCTGGCACACAGTTTAAATCTGGGTCTCCTGAGCTGTGAGGCGACAGTGTTAACCCCTGCAACATAATAAAGAGTTTAAGACTTCAGACTAATAACCAAAAGACTTATGTCTTATAACCAAAAGAAATGATGTGAAAGTCTTATTATCTTGTGCAGGGTTTTAGGTGCCAGTCGTTCCTTCTCTTCAAGATCCTTTCCAGTGTGCGTAATCACCAAATAAATTCAGAGTTGGCTCAACTGCTACTGCGCCTGGACTACAACAAATACTACACCCAGTCAGGAGGCACATTAGGAAGGTAGGCGTGTTCACATTCAAAAGTGGTTTGTTGCAAGACAAAGCAAAACTCACAGATTGTTTGTGCTTTACAGTTTTGGGCTCTGAGGCTGCACCAGATCCCAGATCATCTCAGCATGCAACTGTAAATAGGACCGGAGTATGATGAGGTTGTTGGTATTATGCACCTGAAACGCTGAATGCATTGTGTAAATATTGTTTCATGTCCAATAAAACCAAGAAAAAGCAGACACAGAGTTTATTACTTCATAAAAAGAGTTTAAAAGTATGTACAGGAAACGCAGGCATTGCTGAAACGGTACAGGACGTAAAAAAAAAAAAAAAAACAGACAAGAGACTGAAACCTAAGAAGAGTAGTCATGATGGTACTCAGGCTGACTGTCATAGGCCAGACGTTCTCCACTGATAACACACTGAACCAGCCACTCCAGGGACACCACGGGAGTGTCGGCGTCCGTCGCACGCTCCAAGATCTCTGCAGGACATGGAGATGCTGATACAACAACTTGGAACTTCTCCGCTGCCACATCTGGAAAGTGACAGTTTGGAAATGAACAGCCAGTGAGGATAATCTGTTTGAGTCTACAGGAAATTGATCAGAGAACCATAGGACAAAGGAGCTTGGTTTGTAACAGCCTGAATCAGAAACACAGCGTATCTGAAGACTAAAAATAAACCAAGAGAACTCAGGTAAACAAATGAGACAAATATATTATTGATGATTCATTTAGGGAAGAAAATGAGATAATATTTCATATCTGTGAGTTGCATTCGTTTTTGGAACGACCTGTGTGCTTAAGCCCATAGTCTTGCCCACATTCTCTTGAGATTTAGTTCACACAGAGATGTCCTGAGATGATGGCAAGTTCTCTTATCCCTTATGTACCAGCATAGGCCCAAAATATGATACCTCCAGGGTCGTATCACAGATGGGATAAGGTTCTCATTCCTCAATGAGTAAATGACCAAGTATAATATTATTTTCTCATTTGTAATATCGGGTTCTTATGATTGCCTTTTAGGGATTATGTCCCAATTTACAGCGCCAGTGTTTACTGACGAGGAGGAACTGCCGAAACCCTTCAAATATTCACTTTCTTAGAAGATCTTATGCTTGATTCTTTACAGGGTCACAAAAGAGCCGGTACCTGAAAGGCAGAAACAACCTTAGGCAGGGTACCAATCCATCATAGGGCATGCACACTGACACACTAGGGATACCTTTTAGAGACACCAATTAACCTAACACGCATGTCTAAACTCTGGAGTACCCAGATAAGCCCACATGGACACGGAGACGACTTGCAGATTCCACACAGAAAGGACCTCGACCGCTCCACTGGGGATTGAACCCAGGACCTTCTTGCTATGACCTAACCTTTAAGATCTAATTACAGATAAGCATGTCAACTGTGGACCGGCTCAGCAATAGGTTGTGGGTTTTGTACACTGGTTAACTGTGAACACAAAAAAAGCACTCTACCTGACCCCATGCAGATAGTCACTGGGGATCTTATGAGACTGGGAAAGCGAACCGAGGCACCTACCAGAGCTGTTGCTGTTTATTTTATGTTGCTGGACTTTGGATGCTCCACCCATCTTAAGCAAAGCAGCCCACAAATCCACACGACTGTCTGCTATCAGTAGGACCTTCAGTGTTTTGAAAGGATTACAGCGGGCATGCCTACGAAAAAGAAATAAAATGAAACTTATAAAAGCATGGACAACATTATCCACCAGGGTTCTGTTCAGCATCATGATTTACTTCCAACCAAAAATAAAACAGAAACTCCACCTTGATTACAAGGAGAACTTGTAACCCTCCAGACCCCACAAATCACCTACCATTCTATAAGCCGGTTCTCAGGCCCCAGTCCAGCTGGCAGCAGGTAGTTCCTGTAGTTCATCAGCTTCTTGTCCTTACAGCAATCCCTCACCCAGATCTGAGAGACGCAGGGGACTCCACCCGCCACGCAAAGCAGGTACGTCCTGGTGCGACAGTGCTGATCGGCTATTAGCAGGCTCTGATACGCTGCTTTGCACTGAACGGATAGAAATAAGACCTTTAGGAGACTCTACAGAAGTTCATAAAAATTGCATGTTGATAAAGAGGTCTAACCTGTTCCTCATTAAATTCGGGCAAAATCATTCCTCCACCAGCCTCCAGCTGCCTTCCGGTGTACTGTTTGTTATAGGGCGCTGTCTGCACGTAGTCTAATGACAAAAAGCAACTTGTTGAAGGGTTCAAAAAATGTTGACGTGTTTGGTTTAGTATGCCTTCTAATGCAGTTGCATTTCTTGAACACCAAATGGCGCCACTGTTCATCATTTTTTTGAACTGCAGCAGGTGAGATACTTTTTGTTCAAGTTTTTATACAAGACAAGTCAAATATTTTCCCCATAATGACTGTATGGTAAATCTACAATACAGCATTTTAAAATGTACAATTTTAATCCCATTTCTAGTCATATTTTACTTGCATGGGTCTGAAAATGTTTTAACCTATCCAAGAAAATGTGCATTGTTTTGGATTATTTACACTTCAGAAAAATAATAGTACATTTTAATCGTGGACTTTGTGAGTGTATCGTTACACTTCTACAAATCAGTACGTAAAAAGGTTTACATACGGTCAGATTTTCTCACCATCATCGCCGTCATTAGTAAAGTTCGAATCTCTGTCATTCTCAGAGGAGGCGGTCAGCATGAAGACAAAACCCATGAACAGCGAGACGTTCTCTGGAAGCGGGCCGTGGCTCACCAGCAAGTCGTCAGGATCAGCAGGGAGGTCAGCGCCACTCCCAGACGTGTTACAGGCAGTCACTATCAACCATAAACCCACAGAGTAATGTTAGAGTGAGATACCTAGGGCCAGCCATATTTAAGGAATAATGAACATTTAATTAGGAGGAAAATAGCCAATTCTCACTTGAAGTGCACTTTCTATGGAAGTCTAAGGGCATTTGCTGAATATCATCAACATTTTGAAAATTTATATTACATTACATTTTGAAATTACACCCAAGAATAAAGCTCTCAGGTTATGAGGTGTGGTGGCAACTGTACCCAAATTACTCAGATTTCACCACCTGAAAAAGTAGTCCCATCTCCAAATGGTAATGATACAGAGCCTACAAGATCCTTGACTGAAGAATTCATGATAAACCGTCTGCATTTAATATCTGTCCCAAACAACCGCCCTTAGATTTCCATTCCATTCTCATCCAATTCCAGACAAACACAAAAAACCCAAACTATTTAGCCCGACCAACCAACAGTGGATCATGCAAAACAAAAGAACCACCACCCCGTGATGACCCTTAATCCATCTCCCCTTTCAAAGTGCTCACAAAATCACAATCCGTAACATACCGACATCCAATGAGCTGGATCTGCAGCTTATTAAGACTCAAAGAAAGTGATTTCGACTCACACTTTTATAAGATTTAAAATGTAAAATACATGACACACTGTGATATGATCAGATGACACGTTAAAAAGGCCATTAAAACATTCGTACACATGTAGGACAAATTACACAATCATTTCATAGCTAATATTATTAAAGCAAACTGGATCAAAGCAGATGGACGATTTAAAAGAAACGAATGATTAAAATCATACGAATGAGCTACAAAAAGTCCACGGGTCATAACATTTGCTACAGTTGGACATCATTAATCCCGGTCCGGACTGGACTCTCCACCTGTACCCGCTGTGGCCCCGCCCCCTTTGCGTCCTCTCTTGGTCGGCGTCCTCTCGTCCTCCGTGGAGCTTATGAGTTTCCGTTTTGCGGGTGTTCTCGGGCTGTTCGTTGAGCTGCTGCTTGGTGTTGCTGGTCCACCTACGTTCCCGCGGCGTCTCCGTTTTCCTTCCACTAGATTATCTGTCAACGTGATGCCATTCAGTGTTAGATACCATCCATTGTCACTCAACAACCTTCAAAATTATAATAATTTACTAAAGGAAAGAGGTCTTAACGTTGTGGCCGTAAACAGCCAATCAATGCTGTGGATTCATGAGCAGAGGCAGAAGTTAAGAGTTTATTATACAACAGTTAGTTTCGACCTCACAATCTGATTGGTTGAGAAGTGTTCTAATAAGTGTTATCACTTATATCAGCACGGCATTCTCACATTAAAGCTGTATCACTCCGCGGACGCGTTGCCTAGTAACGGCAAATACACACAAACGTCCGTTACTGAGAATAATTACAATATGCTTGTCCAGTTAGCAAATGACCATAAAAAGTATATATTATCTCAAAATACCATTATTAATTACAGGTCCGTATTGCAGCCCTTGACACAGGCCATGTAACTGTTGTTGTGGAACTACTTTTTGGCAGAAGGCTCCGTCCTCATTAAAGCATATTTATTATGATTTTTTTGATGTTGTTCGATTTATTTTCTTCATTTATTTTGTAAAAAAAACAAAACTGTTGTATAAAAGCAATAGAACACTCGAGGTCGTGTGTTATCGCGAATAACATCACGACTGTGACGATCTACGGCCAAATCACAGCCGTGATGTTATTCGCAATAACACACTCCCTCTCGTGTTCTATTGCTTAAATAATGAATGAAGGATGTGTGGAGGATCTACAGACCCCTTCATTCATCCATTAATTATCTTCTGCTTAATCCACATGGGGTCAGCCAGTGCCCATCCGTCAACTATGGACGCAAGGACAGGAACAACCCTAGTTGGGATGCCAATCCATCGTAGGGCACACACACAGCCATGCACCTAGAATCACTTTTAGAGACACCAATTAACCTAACACGCACGTCTTTGAACTGTAGGAGGAAACCCGGGGGCACCCGGAGTAAACCCACACAGACACGGGGAGGACGTACAGACTCCACACAGAAAGCACCCAGGCTGCTCCACCCTGAGATTGAACCCGGGACATTCTTGCTGTGAGTGGTGCTACCCACCGAGCCCCTGTGCTGCCCTCTACAGACCGAGCTGTGGGTAATGACACACTGAGACTCACCAAGGCTGATGTCAGAGGCCATGTTCTGTGGTGTGGCCGGTTCATACGGTCCGAGGCCAAACTGTTCCCTCAAGCGGTTTCCTTGCTCCAAGGTGAGAATCACAGAGGTCCGGCTGTACCATGAGCTCTGGCCATCCTTCTCCACATTGTAGAGCAACTCTGCGCCCTGGCGCTTATGGCCCTTCACTAGACCTGCACAACAAATTGTGGAAACGGTAAACATTCACAACATATATACTCGAGTATAGCTGCTCACAAAAATGAGGGGATATTTCATTTTAAAGTCACTGACCACTTTATTAGGTTCAACCGATGCCTATTTACACAAATACCTAATCAGCCAATCACAGGGCAGCGTAGACATGGTCAAAATGACCATGGGAAAGTCAAGTGATTTAAGTGAATTTGAACATGGCATGGTTGATGGTACTAGGATGGGCTGGTCCATTTCAGAATCTGCTGATCTACTTGGATTTTCACACACAGTCGTCTCCAGGGTTTACAGAGAACAATCAGAAAAAGAGAAATATCCAGTGGGATCAGTTCTTTGTGTGAAAATGCCGTTCTGATGCCAGAGGGCAGAGGAGAAAGGCCAGACTGGATCAAGCTGCTAGAAAGGCAACAGTAACTCAAATAACCATTTTCAATTACAAGTAAGGTACAAATAAGAGCATCTTTCAATGCAAATGTCAAACCTTGAAGCAGATGGGCTACAGGAGGAGACGCCCACACCACTTGACACTACTGTCAATTAAGAACAGGCAACTGAGGCTAGTGTTTACACAAAATTGGACAAAAAAAGACTGTAAAATTGTTCCCTGGTCTGATGAGTCTGATTTTTTGCTAATGTGGCAGGATCAGAATTTAGAGAATGAACAACATGAAAGCATGGATCCATCCTGTTTGTAATAACGGTTCAGGCTGCTGGTGATGTAACGGTGTGGGGAGTATAGTCTTGGCACTTTGGGCCCCTTAATACCAAACAAATCAACAAAAATCTGCAGAAACTGCACAATATTATTATGTCATTATGGAACTCCTTTATGGAAAATCTTTGAGTAATGTTGAATCTGTGCCATGAAGAATCAAGACAGTATAAAAGGTTTTACAGTACAAGCAAGGTGTACCTAATAAAGTGCCAGGTGAGTGTACTAGTATAAACACACAGAGACTATATCAGTTTAATTGACTATGATATTTACTAGTCGTCATTACCCGTGTTAAAGTACTCCTCCTTGGTCAGTGCAGTGACCTCCGTCTCCACTGGAATTGGGTCGCACAGAAGGATGTCCTTCCCCTGCACCTCACACTCCTGGTTGTCGTCGAAAAGCAGCCTGAAGTGGTTCTCTCCCAAGTCGTGCGAGATCGTGCCCGAGTAGAAGAATGAGTTGGACGACCACTTGGCCATCACGCGCAGGCCGACGAAACTGCTGCTCCCCGAGCTGTTCTCAGGGGAGGTGGTGTTTAGTGAGTCCGAGCGGTTGGAAGGGAGGCGAATGTTCAGATGAGCGACCGGCTCTTCCTCTGAGGAAGACACAGCCTGGCCTCGGGCACCTCCTCTGGCAGTTGAGCGTCCACCTCTGAGAGAGAGGACCGTGCATCAGAGATGGTGGGAACAAAAAAAGGACATTTTTCTTACTACTAAAAGCTACTACAGCAAGAAAACATGGGTTAGTAAGAATAACAGAAGACAGATGTGACTGCCATCCACCTGTTTTATGCACATTCTCAAATCCAGTGTAAACAAAAACTATTTAAAGCAGCATCACCTAGATTTTCTACCAAGTGTTGAACTGATTATACTGATTATATCCATTTCTGTTTTGTTGAAGACACAGGGCATTAAGAGCTTATGCCCGGGTAACACAGGGTTCGAGCTTAAATGTGCCATGGATGATATGCCAATCTGTCCCGGCGGTAACTATATGATTTACATCTAACCTTCCCTCCCTCAGGCATGGTCTATGTAGCACCTGGCCTGGAAGTATTGCTAATGACTTATGGGCCCCTGTGGTGGTGGGCTAAAGTTCTAGTCCAATCCAGTGTCCTCGATTATAATCAGAGCCGAGCCCTGGTACGGAGCAAGCGAATGCCCAGACAATTTTTTTTCTGCTGTTCCTAGGTCACTGCTTTAGTACAACAAGCTTTTTACTTATGTTAACTTATAAAATATGTAAATTGCCTTTGAAGTTAAAATCTGCACCAGCACGGTGCCTGGTATCTCAATTCAGAAAGTTCAACTCCCCAGTCTTTTGATATCGCCTGCCACGTACACAAACCACATCAAGCGCCTCTCAACAACTCAATGTTACGACAATAATTAAGCCTGTAGTGCCCAGCCACCACCGTTTCACTTTTCCCCCCATGGCTAACTGTCTGTAGTTCACAAACAGGGCTGTCCACAGTAATGAGCTACCATATTAGACAGCTGTCCCCACCTGAGAGTGCCTGTTTATATTAGTTTAATGTCTGCAAAACATGTGGATGGAAACCTCCGGACAGACGAGTTACAACGCATTCAAGAAACTGCAGTCACCTGGACAGTGGGCTGCGTGAGGGGGGTCTTCCTCTCCGCCCGTGGCCTCGGGGGCTCAGGGACGCAGTGGCTGGACAAGCCCAACCACCAGTTAGCACTGGGCTGCCCCCTTTTCTGGGGCTGAGAACACAGACACACACACACACACACACACACACAGAGACAGACAGAGGGGTCAGTGGACGTGCCCTCAGCCAGCTAGTGTGTGGTGACAACAGTGGTGAAGCAGCTGTACAGGCCTGAGGAATCTCACAGGAGTTACAGAGTGTGAGCAGAAGAGGCTAAATACTACTGACAGCTGCATATCATGCTTAATAAAATAATCAATCAATTTCAATTTGAGATTATTTGTGACTCTGATTAACTGTAATCTGAGGTGCTGAGCAGATATCCAGTGCATGTATGCAGCATTCAGCAGAAGAAAGTTAGTAGGGTTAGTAAGAGGGTACAAAGAGGAGGACCCCCCAAGGGTCTCACCTGCTACTCTTCGGGCCGCGGCTGGGAGGCATGACAAAATCGATCATCCTGCTGGAAGCTGGACCTCCACTGCTGGTTCCACTGGAGCTGAAGTGCGAAGCTGCCTTGGATGAGAGCGAGCTCATGTCGCCCAGGTCTCCTGAGGTCATGGAGCTTCCTGTACGGGACGGAGAGACGTCGCTGTCTATCACGCATCGGTCCACCACCGGTTCCTCAGATTCCTGGAGAGGACATGCAAACAAACTAAAGGAAACTCTTAAAAATGTCTCTGTTACAATTTTTTTTTCTATTAGATAAATACTGAAATTCATTTCCTCGAGTACATGGTGCGTGACTCTAGAACGAGCTGCTTCCATAAAACCGGGTGCTTGTTTTTCTTACGGGATCTGGCAACTTGGAAATTCTGCATGTACAAAATGGTTTAGTAGTCATTTAATTAATATTGCATTTAATTCCAGGGATGCCAGATCCCACGAGAGAAAAAGCAACCAAAGAAAAGTGAATGAACCCTAATAATAAAGTCGATTCCGGTTAATAGGACCACCAGACCAGCCGTTTATTCGGACCAAATCCTAAAGTACCGAAACAAATCCTATTATATACGTGTAATGTTATTCGCTTATTTGGAC
>JAUZSU010019918.1:0-10794 GCA_034780255.1 Parotocinclus maculicauda
GAAGCTGCTTTGAGACAATGCTACGTTGTAAAAAGCGCTATATAAATAAACTTGAATTGAATTGAATTGAATATATAAAATACGCTATAAAAGTGTTAACGTTTATATCCCAGTAGCAATTAGTATAACTGTGTTGTGTAACTGTGGTAATGTCCTTTTTCACAGTGCGTAATGTGGTCATTAAACAGCACATACCTGTATTATTTGTAACATATTCAAGCATATTGATATTCAGCATATTCAAGCTCATAATTATTACATACATAAAGATGAATTAACTATAAATATGAAAAAAAAAAATTCAATTGTAATTAAATTATTTTAATAGATTCTTTTTATTAATAATTAACTTAGAATAACTTTATTAAAGTCAGTTCCCTTTATTTCATAATTCCTTAATAAGCTGCTTAGAGGAACCCATATATGTTGATGTTACAAGCACAACACAGTTTAATAGGTCATAACATATATTAAGCATTGTATACATCTCACTTGGATTAAAGTCCAATTAATGCACCTGACAAATTAGATGTAGCATTTCTGCACATTTTATTGCATGATTGGTGTTTGTCTTATTTAAGGTTTGTTAGAATGGAGTGTTAAATTCTATTAATTTAGAAAATCAGCTTAATGCAATTTGACCATGAGTGCCCAACTTTTTTGATCATAATAATCATTTATTGTATGATTCGTTTAAACACTAGCTTTTTACACATTTTTCTTCAGTTTTATTATTGTTTAATGGACGCCCACCAGTCACTTAGGTTACCTTGCTGGTACCATGTTGGACCATTTTTTGCCTTCAGAACTGCTGTAATTCATCATTGCATAAATTCAACAACTGGAAACATTCGCACACACATTTGCTGCAGATTTGTCTTCAGCATATTCAAGCTCAGTTTTACACCACTTTTGCACCCAAAGGTGTTCTGCTGGATTGAGATCTGGAGTCTGCTGTCATTTGAGTACAATGGTACAATTTGTTATGCTCATGAAACAAGTTTGAGTTTATTTGAGCTTTGTGACATGGTGTATTATCCTGCTGGAGGTGGCATCAGAAAATTGTATACTGTGATCATAAAAGAATGGACAAATCAATCCTCGAGTAGGCTGTGGGGTTTATATGATGCTTAATTGGTTTTAATTGGCTCAAAGTGTGCCAACAAAACATCCCTTGCACAATTGCACCACCATAACCAGCCTGAACTGCTGGTACAAGGCAGGATGGATGAACACTAAATGCTACCTGTAGAAACTGTGACTCATCAGCCTGGGAAAAGGTTTTCCAGTTTTCTGTTGTCCAATTTTGGTAAGCCTATGTGAACTGTAGCCTCAGTTGCTTGTTCTTATCTAGAGGGTAAGTTACAAACTTCTGACATACGGGTGAAAGTAGCTGCTGTATTATAGACTTCAACCACCGACTTCCAGACAGATCACCAATTTCACACAATACTGTTGCATCCCTCAAATCCGAGAAACCAGGACCGTGGACGACAAGCCATGTAGTGATAGTCTGGCATATTTTGCAAAATGTCCACGATGCAGCATGTGACATGTTTAAGTAGAATGTGGCATTAGCCAGGCATCCTTTATACAAATTCTTACCAATATGTGGCACTCCTTTAAGATCCAGCTGCAACAGAAACTGTCAGATAGATGTATCACCCTGATAGATGTATCAAGTTCTGCGCCTGGGCATTAGACCAACATCAACAGGATCCCGTATTCGCACAAGGCATTCTATTCGGTGACAAGGCCAATTTTTATGTCAGTGGTGAGATAAACCGCCAGAATGTGAGGTACTGGAGTGCAGAGTAATAGGTGACATGAAGGTTATAGTGTGGTGTAGAATATGGGGCACCCGTGTAATCAGAACCATTTATATCTAACAAGATGGCAGTTCCCCCTACGAAGCAGATGTTCGTCAGTGGCTGGATATTAAATTTTCTGGTCATTGGCTTGGCCGTCGTGGTCCTGTGGAATGGCCGCCCAGATCATCTGACTTCACACCACTCGATTTGCATCTCAAACAAACTAAGAAAAAACTCAGCAACAAACACCACCTTCAGCACGGAGGCTTTTGACATTTCTCCTGAGACTGGATCCTACGCCTTTAGCTTCGTGTTCAGCACCATGAACACGTTAAATAGCTGGGCATCACAGGCAACGTTCCCAGTTGTTGGTGTTGCAACTTTGTGTTCATAAATTTTGAACCATAAGAGATATTGCAAATCGATTTCTGAGACAATTCTGCTCCTCTTTGATATGCTACAACATGACCACCACCGGAAAAAAAAAGTTAAGGATCCATTATGGCAGCTTTCAAAGATGGCAGCCGTGACCAAACATAGCCTCAAAGACAAGCCCCCTTTCCCATTACTTGCTGGGGTATTCAGATATGTCAGATTTTCTTTCATTTTGTTACTACGGTAAATAAAAGGCTGCCCTGTGACTTTTGACTCACCCTGTACTTCAAGGTTGGGAGTGGTGTATATTCAGAGATGCTTTTCTGCCTACCTCAGTTTTAACTACTGGTTATTTGAGATAATGTCGCCTTTCCATCAGCTTGAACCCATTTGTCCATTCTTCTCTGATCTCTGGTTTTAACATAGCAATATTACCCCGAAAACTGCTGCTCACTGGATACCTCTTTTTTTCCTCCTCTGCAAACAAGATGTGTGTGTGTGTGTGTGAAAAGGAAAATTTCAGTATATAAGCAGTCTCAAATCATCTAGCACCAAAAACCATGTCACTTTCAAAGTCACCTTTCCTCCCAATTCTGACAGTTTCAGTAAGAAAGAACCGGTATTCAAGTCAAAATTAATTTTGTTGGTGCATTGTGATTGGCTAACCTGGATAACTGTGTTAATAAGCAGTTGAACAGGTGTAATTTGTTTATATATTCAATGGATGTACCTAATAACATGGCCTGTATGTGTATAATGAGACAATAATTATAACAAATACATAAATGTCAATAAAGATTTTACCATTTACCACAGTACAGGCTGTATTTTCTGAGCATAAGGGTCAGTTAATGAAAATTAATTTGTGGCTTTGTACTAAAGTAATTCATGGGAACATGCGGTCATTTACTTTAAGAACTACCAAAGTTTGGCAATAAGAAAATAATCCCAGCCAGACATCAACTGCTTATACAGATATCTAGCTATTCCACAATGCACTTTTAAAAGCGATAATTAAAAGGGGCATGTGTGTTGACATGATCTGACAGACAGTTCACATGATTCCAGCTTTCCTTCTGCCTGATGAAGCATAAAGAAAACAAAACGATGTAGGGTGTAACATGATTCTTTACTTTATAATCATCTAAAACGCATTATTAGATTTGTTTTAGTTATTTATTTTACAGAGAACAATTTTCTTTATGCATAATTTACTGTTGTTTTCACAAACACAAGGAGAATAGGGCAAATAGATCTTTTAATTCTTCCTTTATTCCCTTTCATTATAAAATGAAAAATTCAAATGATTATTTTTTTTAGTAACAAGCAGTTACTAAGATTCACTAAATATCTTCTTATCAAGTTTCTATGGGGAAGATTCCACGTTACCACTTTAATTAATCTGGACAACGTAGCAAACAAGGTAATTTGGATGGATAAGAATTATTACCTTTCTGACCTAATGAACACTAAAAAAACCAGTGATACAAAAACAGTAAAGGCTTTAGTTAGTTTTGAGCTAATTCATTTTAAATTTGTTTAAAGTGACACTAGCACTCTGTATAAAAAAAAAAAAAAAAAAAATATATATATATATATATATATATATATATATATATCATCAATCGTACCATTCAATAAAAAGGGGCTAAGTTTATATTGTATTTAAAATTAGCACAACTGTCTGTTTCCTTAATTAAACAACTTGTCAGATTTTACTAACTGAAAATCACTATTCTGCACATATATTTAAACTGTGACTGGTAGGCAAAGATTTAGAAGAAAATGTTTATTAAATAAAGCATGGACCTTGAAAAGCAGCTGCCATGTGTGATGGCACATATATAACCCCTGGTATTTTAATCAAACAGCCCAATTTATCTATTGTGTCCTTACATGGTCTATTAATTCACAACCAATGCAAAATGACTACAGAAAGAAATCTAACTGTTTTCACACATCAGTGTCAGCAAGGACACACATGAAGCAGTACGGCAATTACCTTTATAAAGTCATTGATTCCCACCATAGTTACCTAAAAAAATAAATACATTTAACTATCCTTATGGATTACAACAAAACTAACTAAGAAAGAAGTTTGAGTCTTTATAATTCTGAGTGCACTGTCAGCCACTGCTAATAGCTGACCAAGTTTACTCTTCTAGTTTCCATTCTAGGTTCCAAGTGCTCAAAGATGTGTCAAACATTAATTTCCTTGAAGCTTCTTCATCACAAGGCTGTTGGGTGGTGCACTGGTAAAAACGGTTCCTACAAAAACATGCGTGCCCCACAGGGAGTGACGGATCACCTTACAGCAGCCAAGGTCTTCGATCTGGAAACCCAGGTGGCGGTATCGCTCATCTGTTTCAAACAGTGTATTGTTTGTGTAGGAGCCAAAGAACTGCAAATAAAATAATTTTTTAGCCTTGTTAATACAGTCAGAAAACATTGCTTCTAAAAAAAATCTGTTCATATGAAGTATGGATGCTAAATGTATAAGAACACCGGTTATTACGTTCCTATATTCCATTTTTCTTGAATTTGTCAAAATCTATTTTAGCACGAGTCATGTGATCAGCATATCAATATTAAAACGTTACATATTTGAATTTTTTTTTATTTTTTTTTTGTTGATCCACATTAGACTAGCCTTTTTATTACTTTTTAACATTATTCCAAAAAGTACTGTGATGTTACTTAATACTTTTCTTTCTCTGTCTTCATGTGTACCTATAAATGCTTGACAGGGTGAGATTAAGTCAGGTGACACTGGAGTTCATGACAGTGTACACGTCTTAATTTTCATTGGATGTTTTCTTAGTTGCTGTGCTGTGGTTATGTTATTGGGCATTGCTTTGCTGCACTATGAATCCTTCTCCAAAAAAATCTAAACAAATCTAAACTAGCGCTTGAAATACTATTGGCATACAGTAAATACATATACCCATGTGTTCCTGTTTGACTTGGTTACAAATATGACGTGACAAGAAAGCAAAATTTCCTGTCATCTTTTAACATTGGTCAGACAAAAAAAGCCCTTATTTGCACTGTATATCAATCATACCAGCATTAAAGACTTTCTACATTGATTACTTATTTACAGAAACATCTAAATGTGATACGTTTTTGAATGACTTTTTAAATAATTTTTCTTTATTCACTCAATACCTTGTACACTATACTATCTCATACAGCTTTCCTATATAACGTAAATACACACAGACTAATATATATATATATATTCTGCTCACAAAACTAAGGGAATACCCCAAGTATCCCATAATTTTGTGAGCAGTGTAATTGATTATAATAAACACAATACTATTTGTTATTCAAACAACATCCAGATCACAGATCATGCAATATCACAGAACATATTTGGACGATACATGATGCACACCTGTATAAATAAGCTCTTCAATAAGTCACACAAAGCATTATTTTAAACTTACCGCTAGTCCAGATGATGGGTCTATGAAATCAGCCCAAAAGCCCTCTGTGTGCAGTGCCTGGCAGATCTCCTTTGCTCCCTCGATGAACTTAAAAACAGCATAACAAAAAAGATAATTACTGTTAACTCCTATAGTTATTATTAATAATTGTATTTAGCTCAGCTTTACAAATTCCTAGACAATATAATCTCTTAATAAACTTTTGACCCTGGCAAATTTAAGTAAAGCTCTGTCACCTCTTGTTAAACCAAAGTGAGTAACACACACTGGCACCAAAACACAGTGCTGAAGCACACACCCACCCCCGGTCATTCGGTCTCGTTCTGAAGTGTGCACCTCATTGAACACGTTTTGAAAAGGAAAGGGGCTTCTTTTGTTTTCTTAACTCATAACACTGGCCAGTCCTGAATGATAAGCATGAAGAGGGACGGCTGGAGTTCATCTGACTCTTCTTCTGAATCTGGGTTCATATAAAAAAAATTCTC
Organism: Parotocinclus maculicauda; assembly: GCA_034780255.1. NCBI lineage: Eukaryota > Metazoa > Chordata > Actinopteri > Siluriformes > Loricariidae > Parotocinclus > Parotocinclus maculicauda. The sequence continues at coordinate 6,124 of JAUZSU010019918.1, forward strand.
AGCCATGAGAATTACTTCATTTTTAAACAGGTCACTATGCTGTCACGTGGCCTAAACAACACATTAATCCACAGAAAGTTGTGTGCCGTATATAGTCAGTAAACATCGAGTGACTATAGAATGTAAGAAGAAAGCATGCTGTGCCAAAACTGTGGAAAGCAAGTGTTTGTTTCTCTGCTTCACAGATTGGAGGTGAGCAATCTGGCAAATTATAGCACATGTTTAGTCTGGCTCACAATCACAGATTAATTTGGAAGTAATGTGGACAACCAAACATTTATTTACTACTTAAACATATAGGTTATATAATAATTATATATAATATAATAATATAATATTAATATAATAATTGGGCTTCCTAAAACATTTAAACCACAATCGTTTAGAAAAAAAACGACTTCGTGACGCCAAACGGACTAAAAACAAGAAGCGACAGGTTAGCGACATCTACCGGCCAGATATGTGCATATGTACTCGTATGTACATTCATTCGCAGTTTGAACCGCTTAATCCTAGTCAGATGAAGATGGGGAAAAAAAGTCAAAATTCCAGGTTTCCGTAGGACATTTTTCTCCTTAAAAGAAACGCGCGCACACCATTTAGAATATCTAGGCTTATAAAAGCAAGAAACATACTGCTCACAAAATTAGGGATACAGTCGATTACGGTTAATCGGATTCCTGATAACAATAAGGACCCAATTGACGTTTTTGATTGGCTGTGAATCACACAGAGGGGCAGAGTGACCAGTGGATTATAATCTCTGAATAGAACAGGCACTCAAACCCAATCTTTCTGAAAAACACTACTAAGAGTGAGAAACGTGATGTGGGGCTTGTCACAGACATTTAGTTCCCCTTGAAGTCCACCAGGGAACTGTGTTAACTTCAGAAATCGAAAGTAAATGCGTCACCTTTAATTACAAAACAACAATACTGGGTTTTGGATATAAAGTGATATGGTGGTTCACTTATTCACAGTACAGCAGACTTGTTGGTTGAACTTACTTTATAGCTTTTCTGGTTTCGTTTTGGGCTTTCATATGCCTTACAATAAACGTACTGATTATGCAACGCATAATCCAGGCTTCTCGTGCTGCACGTATAAGAAAAATTTTATGGAGGAAGTTGCCAACCATAAATCATGCAGGCTGTACCCGGGTCCAGTAGACCGTTCTGAAGCCCATCTAGCCCAACATGTCTGAGCAGTGTTCAATGCATGATAAACTAGTCAAATAAATCACTTTTGGGGTAAAACGTGCCCAGGCCTAGCGTGAGTACCGCCAAAAGGAATTTGACAAGGTAATGCATATGCAAGTAGACAAACCATTTATAGTTTCTTAGTGGATCAGGTTATGCACAATGGAATGTGTTTTAATGTGCAATAAAAGTTTTTCTCTTTCATTAATTCATATTAATAACCACATAATCTAACTGAGGCTCATGGGAAGCTGGGACCTAACCGGACCTAGGCCAAGGCATAGCCCACCCTTAGACATGGTGGCAATCCATAGCAGGGTACACTTACACAGGGAGCTGCCCGAGCCACAGTAAAGTGGCTTAAGGACATTTGCAATTTTGTTCAGAAAGGGAAAGAAAAAAAAAAAAAAACCTTACTCACTTTAGCCAGAAGCTCCTCTCTCTCCTGGTCCACGTCTTCAGACCAGGCAGTCATGTCATTTTTTGTTCTCTGAGTCACAGTCAGCACTGTCATATTGCTGGACGGAGCTTCAGGAAACATTGATGCAAAGTCTGCAGAGTAAGAGATATTCAAACGCATTGCATGTAAGTGTGTAAAGCTATTTCTATTACATTCATGTAAAAGCAATAGTTTTTAGTGTTAATAGCACACTGAGGACTTTAGATACTACTTTTCACTTTCATTTATACTGCTCAAAATTGGGGGATATTTCAAAATAAAATATCTCCTAATTTTTGTGAGCGGCGCAGTAGCCAAACCTGTATCCTGTATCCTTATAAGGGTTTAAATCAAACGTAGTATTACTTCTCTGTTTATTTGGACTTTTTATTCTTACTCTAAGTGGCTAGACGCAGCACGCACCTTTTTTAAGCAATTCAGGACAAGATTGTATTGCACATTCCACTCTAGAATAGTCAAAATACTGCTCAGCACTGTCGACCTTCAGCTCTGGAAAGGCCTCTTCTTTTCCCTGCCAATAAAATACTGACTTCATTACAAACAAGATCACAATTTGCCATGAACTTAAAATGTAAATTGCTTACATGAAACTCTTGGATGAACTGGGCCAGAATGAACTCGTGCCTCTCGCTGCTGCATGGCGATGCCAACACATCAGGGAGCGTAGTGTGCACAGTGCTGTGCAGCATCTTTTGTCCTGCTGTGCCCTCTAGATGGCGGGAAAATCCCACGTGGCCAGGTAGCTGAAAGCGTTGATCCTGAGGACCAAATGGGCCCATGGTCTCATCAGGCCACACCGTCCTTGGCTCTGTGTTTATGAGAAGCACGAACAGACAATGTCCTTGCAGTAACAATTCTTTGAAATTAAGGTTACAATAGAAACCCTTTGTTTCTTCCACCTTTCAGCACAATGTTCAGATGATTTCTTTATTTACATTTACAGCATTTAGCAGACTCTCTTATCCAGAGCGACTTACAGTTGATACAGTCTTACAGTCCAAACAATTGTGGGTTAAGGGTCTTGCTAAAGGACCCAACAGTGGCGGCTTCGAAGAGGTGGAGGTTGAACCCTGAATCTTCCTGTCCATAGTCCTAGTCCAGTTTCTTGTCCACTAGACTACCACACTTATTTATGTGGCAACCACGTTTCAAAAGTAGGCCTGTTTAGCCCAGAATTCGTCTTTCTCCAGGAAATCACTGCACAATGTACAATGCTCAGAAAAATAGCAGGAACACTTTTTATAGCATCCACTTCTGGCATATTGATCTGGTCAGTCAAGAAGCATGGGGGTTGTTACTCAGTTTCAGCTGCATTGGTGTTAATGAAATTAAAGTGTGCACTGGAGAAGCAACAACGAGATGAATTTTCTGGCTGTTTTCTTCCACTAGTTTTAGTTAGCTATGGTCAGCATCACTATTTGTACCATTGTGCAGTTGCACAGGTAGTCCAACTCCCGCAGGATGGCACATCAATAATCATGAAACCTGACAGGTGAGAAAAGTCCTGTCTTTCCCAGCACAATCCTAAGTGTATGGAGGAGATTCCAGAAGACAGGTCGTTGCTATGGGAGAGATGGACAAGGCCATATGATGTCCTTAACCCGTCAGCAGGACCAGTATCTGCTCCTTTGTGCAAGGAAGAACAAGATGAGCACTGCCAGAAACCAACAAAATGACCTCCAGCAGACCACTGGTGTTAATGTGCCTGATCAAATGATCAGAAACCCACTTCATGAGAATGAACGGAGGGCCTGACATCCTGTAGTGGGTCCTGTGTTTACTGCCCAGTACTACAGAGCTAGACTGGCATTTGCCAGGGAGATGGAATTAACCGTACAGTCGCAGCCGATTTTTGGTCACTTCATGGATTATTTATCTCCACACATTTCTTTCCTCGATGTGATATATGAAGTATTTCGGCAGGATAGTCGAGTAGTTTGCCGTTGCTTTCTCCACCCCTCTTCATTTATCCGGGCTTGGGACCGGCATGCAGCTGTTTCCAGTTACACGGCTGGGGTGTTTTGCATACACAAGTCAATGACAATTTGGAGACGTCAACCTAGCAAAGACATGCGTGTTTGGACTGTGGGAGGAAACCGGAGTACCCGGAGTAAACCCACGCAGACGTGGTTAGGACATGCAGACTCCACACAGAAAAGATTGAACCCGGGGCCTTCTTGTTGTGAGGCAAGCGGTGCTACCCACCGAGCCACCGTGCTGCCCATTTTAAACAATATGGACACCCTATTTTACGGATATGCACCCATTCAGATTGCAGGTCATCTTAATTCTAAATTGTATTCTTTATATGTGTGTTCTTTATTGTTTCTTTTGTAACAATGCAAATGGCAGTTCAATTAGACTTTGTGCCCTCAGAAGTAAGCAAGTAAAAGTGAAGTGCAAGTTAACGTCTAGTGCATTGGAAGTCACTGAGACATAATAATGAGGTGAAAGAGGTTCAAGACTCTGATCGCTTTCTTTAGCGAGATCTGTCTTAATGCAAGATTGGAGTCATGAGTGGTGGCACCGTGTTGTGGGTCTCTTTACAGACACAGAATTGATCTTAGAATGCCAGTGACAATGTTTAGCCACCTGTGAGTAACTTTCTCCAATATTTGTGAAGCTGCACACTAAAACATGGCTCATATCAGTTAAAATGAAAGAGTATAGGTTTGATTGTACTGGTAAAAGTAGCAGATTACCAAACACAACCTAAACTTCAGCAATCCAATGATCCATATTGTTTTGTCCATACTATTGTATTATTTCATTTATTATAGTCTATATATTCTATTATTCACTATTTTCAAGTATTCTCTTCAGCTTGTGTGTATTTAAACTGTTACTTTAAATGTATTTATTAGGTAACTTTGTTCATTTACGAAATATACAATCTTTCCACTTTCACCATAGGCTTGCTTGGGGGCTGTGGGCCTAAATACAGTCGATTCTGGTTAATTGGACCACCGGTTAATGGGACCAGCCGCTTATTCGGACCAAATCCTAAAGTAC
>JAUZSU010019929.1:0-10792 GCA_034780255.1 Parotocinclus maculicauda
CATTATTATTATACGACGTGGGATATGATTATCCTGCATACTTGGGTCCTTAATAAAAACCACCACATCTCGTAACAGTGATTTGACAAGTTCTCATGTCAAAGACAAACTCATACAGGTCCTTGGCAACTAAGAGATTTCCAAAATAAACATTATGCATTATTTATACCCTGCTCTGAGGCTGGGGGTCGATGTAGCAATTTATGCTGGTCAGTGCAGCCATGAGCAGAGCAATTCCCATGCTTGCATAGTGAAGAAACTTGCATCTCTTTGAAGGAAGTTCACCCTCCACCATGGGTGAAGTTAACCACTAATTTGAACATCTTGTTTAATCAATTCAAATTCAACTTCAACCGTTGGCCAGTGATAGAGGAATTTCTATCGCGTAACTGTGTTGGCAGGAAGTACTCGCAGTGTTAACTATGTGATAAGTAGGTATCAGACCAATAACTAACTTTGGTAATCTCTTCTTGAGTGGTGAAGAATGGACAAGAAATAAAAACGACGAGCAAAGTGAATGATAAGAAGGCTTAAAATATGTAAAAGAAAAACGCAGGTCAACAAGAAATGTACATAGACAGTCGAGTCAAATTAAAAGCAAAAGTTAGATTCTTTAAGACAAAAACGATTGATTATGAAGATAGTCGAATAAAAAGAAAAGAATATGCCAAAAAGAATATGAATATGAAGAATATTTGAAGATGAAAAACTCTTCTTCGCTTCTCAACTTTTTAGAGCCAAAGTATTGTGTTGTTTTGCTGGTGGACTCTAAGGTTTGCCCAGTTTCAGTTAAATGATAAGTCCCTTACCTATCTCTGGCTCCTTCTGTTTATATTATGTGTTTTTCCATATCCATCATAACGTTCTATCAGAATCCTTAACATTACACATAGGGGATATATAATTTTGTGATACAGATAAATGCAGTTTAATACAGGTGCCTGTCGAGCCTCACTTAAGCCGGCTGCGCGCTCCAATTGAGACGCGACCCGGTTCCTCTTTTGCGTGCTACACTGCACGCTCGAGCTCACGCTCACCCTCCAGCGCTTAGGTGCGCTCCAGCGCCACTCGATTTGGGAGGCGTCCCAAATCTGCGTCTTTTCGTGCTCCAAGCACGCTTGACCTCTGTTTCGCCAGCTGGGGGTGCCATTCCCATTCGGGACGCATCCCAGCCTTGCTATTTTTCCTTTTGTGTTTTGTAGAGTGGAGAGCCATTTGCTCTGCCCTTTTAGTTGATCCCCTTTCGTTATTATATTTCCCCATTCTTATTATACGTCGTGGGGTTAATTAATTCCCGCATCTTTGGGTCCACACCACAGATCATAACAGTAATGGGTGAAGGGGCATTTCTTTTAGGCTATGTCCCCATCTTGAAAGCTGCCATATTGAATGAAGGCCAAGTTTTTTCCAATGAGAAGCTGGTCATGTATCATATCAAAGAAGACCAGAATTGTCTCAGAAGTCAATTACTTTAATAAGATTTGCAATATCAAAAGTTGTCAACACAGAAATTTCAAAAATTTTGGTGTTTGTCACAGGTAACTGAATATGGAATTGATGATTCTGATGTTGTGCTGGTAATAACCATTACATGAAACGCATCATAAATGTCTACTATCTTAATTCATTTTTACATGAAACAGACTTTTTATTACATTTATAGTAAAATAGACTTGTTGGCTGCTAAAGAACAAATAAATAAAGAAATATAATAAGAATAAAGAAATATGAAGCATAAAAGTAAGTGCATTCACAACATGTCACATGTAATTAAAACATTAATTGCAGTCTCATGCAAGTTATTATAGAAAACTAAAAGCCTCAACATTTCACAGCATTTCCAATGTGCCACTTTATTATTTGTCACATTTTTTTGTTATTATCTCTTAATTAGTTTTGTTAGATTAGAGGCATAATGGACAACTGACACAAGCATAAATTCTCAGTGTACATATCTGAATTAATGATGCCATCACATTACTGAAAATAATCTTTCACTAATAAAGCCCTATACCCTGGCTTTAGAACTTTTGGCTTTTATTTTTGTTCCTTTTGTCCTTAGTCTGGAGTCCTTTTTTTGGCTTCTCTTGGCTCAGAGCATTTGGGTTGGACCATCACACAGTGGAAACCTACACTGAGTTAAAATGAACAGTGTTGCAGATCTTTCATAGAAGAAATGCACACTGTGTTTTAGACCAGGGACAAAAAGTACCATCCTGACTATTATCAGCTTCAACAAATGTTTATTAATAAATGAAATGCAGCTGAACAGACCAAACATTTAATATCCTGGGTTCATACTGTCTGCGATGACATAAATGTCAAAGTACATGTAAGGAGTACTTTTTCTAACTACATTTTACATATTGTCCCAAATTTTTTATTTGGAGATGTATAAAAGTGCAAGCTTGACACTGTCATCCTGTTATTACCATTATACCACTTCAGATTAGGGGAACGCGCCAACTTCAAGAGTTAATATTTAAAATTAGACAGCTGTTGCAAATGAATAATACAGCAGAAATGCTATAACAAGTGCAACTGTGTGTCACATGTCATTTCCCCTATTATATTACTGTTTATTTTTGACAGTGGTATCTTTCCAAATTATGTAGAAAAATTGTAAAGTTTCTCCAGCCATTTCTCCAGGACTTGTGCCATGTCATAAAGTATGGGGCGGGTTTTTGCAGTAAGGTGTCTCTTGGCAGAGACTAAAACATTTACACCTGTTTAAGCCACCTTTTGAACTGGTTTGAGCAATTAGATTCAAATCGGATATTGATATGTCTTGAGGCGCATTTACACACACGTTTTTATGCGACTCGGGAAGTCAAAAAAAATTAAATGGTCAGTTGTTTTGTTAACAATTATTTGATTATGAATGTGTTATAGCACATTCATTTCTAAGACGCGTTCGTGAGAAAGACGCATTTCTGGTTTTAGTTGCTAAATATCCTTCTGAATTTCAGTGTAGTGAGTTTGAGTGGATCATACGCTTGCTATAAAACTGATATTGATTTTCTGACATGACTACAGTTTGTAACACTCATAAATACATGCTAATAGGGTGGCGTCTCTCTGTTTGTTTGCAGCACTTCTAAAGGTTACTATGCAAATTGTGTCTTAAGTGCACTTGCATGATTGTTGGCTACTTCTGTACTGCTTTACTTACATTGCTCTTAATAATAGCATCTGCCAAATCAGTAACTGAAAATGAAATCATCACATTATGATGAAACATTAAGCTCTAACCAGAAAAAAGCAAAAGTGGTTAATCTTGGACACAATAGGGATATTAATTGAAAACACATTACAATTATATTTCAAAAAGCAAAATGGATTTCATTCAGTTGTTGACAAATGATTATTTGGAATTACACATTTGGAATTACACTGCTGAGCCGAATCAGTATGACTACTCACAGATAAAGGATATAATGTTGATTATCTTGTTACAATAGTACATGATATAGTGGATGATGAGCAAACAGTCTGTTCTCATATTCAATATACATGATGTCAGTGAATTGAGCAGGCAAACACCTGAATTACTTTAATAAGGGCCAAATTATTATGGCTAGACAACTGTGTCAGAGCTCTTCTGTAACAGCTAGGCTTGTGGGGCACTATTGCTCAGCAGTGATCAATATTTACCAAAAGTGTTACATATAGGAACAAGCTACAAATTGGGTCATGTTCAAAGGGCAAATCCCATCTGGTCTAAGCCATTTACCCAGAGGCACAGTGGCCCCACGATGCACTGTGGAAAGAAAAAGCAACTAGAGAGAATGCTCTGGGAAATATTTTGCTGTGAAACTCTTCATCTGGGCATTCACGTGTCCTCAGTTTGTCACCTACCACCTACGTTGATATTGTTTTATACCAGGTATCTCCATGGCAATAGTATTCTCAGATTTCAGTCACCTCTTTCAGCAAGATAATTTACCTTGCCATACTGCACACATTTGTCCAGGAATTGTTTGAGAAACATGACAGAGGGTGAGGGGTGATGCCCTGGTCTCCAAATTCCACACCATCTCAATCTGATTAAACATCTGTGGGAACATGGAAAAGCAACAGTCTATAGGTAGGTCATCATAATGGCTTGCCTCAACATATATGATATAGTATTTAAATTTCTATAAAAAAATAATTTTACAGACAACCCTCAACAGAGGTAAGAGTTACTCATGAGTCCTTCACCTTGAGTTTTTAAATATATTATGAGATTATTTTCACACGTACTGAAATAATAATTTCATTTCCAAGTTTCTCTGCTTGATTAAGAATCTTTGTTCCTTTAGAGCTTATATCCTGCAGCCTTCTGCAGCCTAAACTGTCTCCATATGGAGGATATTATTTATACATAACACACAGCTCTAGTTCAGGTGTGTGTGTGTGTGTGTGTGTGTGTGTGTGTGTGTTCACACGAGTGGTGAGCTGTTGAAAGCACATGGTGTTTCTGTGGTTGTTTTGGTAGAAATAGTTCTTTTTTTGGACAAATATTACTAATGGAAAAAAGAAAGGACCAGAAAAAGTCAGGATAAACATGAAAGAAAAACCAACAACCAACAGAGTACATAATGGTGAAAGCACTGCCGGAGGTATAGTTTTTAACACAGCATTTTATTTATACTAAAATATGGCTAAAATATAGAGTACTTTCATCCTTCTTCTAGAGCTCTCTCTGCTATATTTTACATACATGATGCCATATGACATCAATAAAGAACTTATGCAGATATGTGGTAAGTGTTCTAGTTCATTTATGGTTGGGATTGAGGGCTGTTCAGATCGGTCAAGGAGTTCCAAACCAGACCTTGCTTTGTGTAGATGGTCTAGCAATGCTGAAATAAGCTCTTTCCTCAAACTGTTGCCACAAAATTGGAAACACATAATTGCATAGAATGCAAAACAAGTGATGTAACTTTTTTTACCATACCACATGATGGAAAGTACTTATACATAGCTAAATGTAAAAGAATGTACTATTGCGGTTTAACCCAGATAGAAATTATAATTTATGATTTTACTGAAGTAATATTTTATTGTCATTATCTGTACTCACATGTATAGGAGTATCACTGGGTGGTACATTGGCATGTTATCTGTGTTATGTTGGTTCATGAGCTATACAAAACAACTTCCATGACATGCTCTACAGCACGAGACGAGACGAGTTTATTCAGATTCAGCTATTTATCAGAAATCGATAGACTTGATTTTGTTTGAACTTACATTGTCGCAACATTATTGCCTTAGATTTCAAGAAATCGTTTTCTTATACTGTCTATGGTCAATGTATTTGCTCATAGAAGCTGAGCATCCATTAATTTCAATAGTACTGCATGGAACAGTTTTTTTAATTGCCTCGAAACTCGACGTTCATTGGATAAATGTGACTATTTTGTCCTGCTGCCAACCTGTTGGCTAGGTCAGAGTGAACTAGGTCAGAGTGAAACTCGATGTTCATAGGATAAATGCCACTATTTTGTCCTGTTGGCCACACTGTAGGCTAGGTCAGAGTGAACTAGGTGCACGCAAAGGCAGACAAGCTGCTTATACCAAAGCAGCAGGTCTTACCTATGAGATAAGCCCTTGGGAAAGCACTACAGGAATCTGTACATGGCCATCCTTGATAATCCCATAGAGCAGATTCCTCATCGATTTTCAAATTCGGAAAGTTTGAATTCGTCAATCTAGGGAAGTTTCATGACATAACAGTGACATAAGTGTTTCCAGAGGAGGCATTCCACAATGTTCTGAAAAGTTATGGACAATACTTTCATTAAAGGAGACTGCGGTCTGAACTACAAGTACTGTATTCAAATCAGGACTTGTAGGGTAACAGAGGAAAACCTTGTGATTTCTTGATTTTTCTATAAGGCATGAAGTTGAACAGTGCGATGCCTCAGCTGTACAAACTGTTATCGTTCGTGGCAACAATTGGAGCTACATCTGCTGGTGTAGAAAGGATTTTTTTCTTTTTAAAAAGACTTAAGTCTTAAGCCCACAACACAATGGACCCAGGCCATCTAAGCAGCCTAGCTCTGATGTCCATTGCAAGGACACTACAAGTCCCTGGAAAAGACACCTACTTGGTATGATATGGTCACAACCCATTATCTTGAAAAGGAACGCAGGGCAGTTTACGTATAAATAGATTGGAAAACTATGATGTAAGCTGACAATGAGCTTCACCTCTTTGAAAGCAGCCACCACTGATTCTTTAAGAAGTGTGTTATCCTTGGGATGGACACTCACCACGAAAAGCAGAGTGAAAAAAAAAATTATATACAGCTACAACATTGAGAGCAAATGCCCTTATCCTAAATGACTAACAATTGAACTGAGCAACTGAAGGTTAAGACTCTTGCTCAAGGGCCTAACAACCAGCACAGCCAGGATGTGAACCACTCCACTCATAATCCAAGGCTTTACCACTGACTCTCTCCATCCCAGAGACCTTCTACTTACTCCTTACTCCTTACTGTTCTCAAAAGTGACAGGGATCTTTCCACAAATGGAGAGTTTGGGATTACTTTTCTGCTGTTTGATGAGAACATCATACAGACGTTAATAAACTAAGAGCTTATAGATTTATAGCACTTTAATGCAAAAAAAGGACATTAGACCTAATGTGCAGAGTTACCTGGTGTGTTGACTACAAGATAACATATGATCTTCATGTATTTTAGTGTGCTGTACCTAGAGTTCTTCATCACTCTGACGACAATTAATTCTACATTTAAATTTTTTGAAAGGCTTTGACAATGAAGGTTTCGTGGCCTTAGAAATTACATATTGCATATTTTTGTTACTTCATTCTTGGAAGTAGCACCTTTAATTAGGGGAAAAATAATTAGGTCAGCAGAAAACTGAAAAAAATGTATGTACAACCCTGATTTCAATGAAATTGGGACATTGTGTAAAACAAATAAAAATACGATGACTTGGAAATCCTTTTCAATTAATATTCAACTGAATACACTACAAAGACAATATAGGCCATGCTTCAGCTGTTCGGGATCGGGACATGATGAGATAGCGGATATAATGGCTGCCTCACCGATGGCTCTGTAATAGCGACCGGCGAGGACAGCCGCACGATCCGAGCGCAGGTAGGAACCCTAACATATTCCATTACGGTATATTAATTATTTTAATTATTAATTATTTAATTAACTGATACAGGTTAATATGATTATTAGTTTAAATCCCACATGGTTTAAATAGAGAGCTTGGAAACTCTTAATTAAGTGGTAAATATGTTTAGTTTAAAGAGTCACTACTCAATTCCGTATATTATCAGTTCATTATCATGTTATTAGACTTTCAGTAACATATCTAGGGTTAGTAGTACTGGAAGAGTACCAGGTACCAGTTATAATACTTTGCAGTGGCTACTTTTCTTGGTTATAGTGTCTCAGGCAGGCTGGGGGCCGTTAGGGGCCTCACAAAGTCCACAGGCTGAATCTCTGTCAGAAGGACTCAGGCCACCAGGACTTCTGTACGTAACATGTCCCTGTGCCAAAGAGGGGACAGAGGATTCGGCCCTTGGCTTTTCTAGCTTTATTTAAAGCAAGAGCACTGTCACTTTCTATAAACATAAAATGCCTGTTTCTTTATTAATTAATGAGCAACAATTTACTAGACATAATGTTTTAGTCCGTAGTGTTAGAGCTCTAGAACTAATAAGTACATAAACAATAAAATATGCTCAAGAAAAGATCTGTTCAAGAATGAGAAGTTTATTGAAAGAGATTTCTAATAGACATCTATCTAACTGGAGCTCTACGGAGCATCCGCCTGCAGAGGTTGCTTTACGAAGCGTCCATCTTCCTGGAGCTCTACGGAGCATCCGCCTGCAGATGTTGCTCTACGGAGCACCCATTTTCCTGGAGCTCTACGGAGCATCCGCCTGCAGATGTTGCTCTACGGAGCGTCCATCTTCCTGGAGCTCTACGGAGCATCCGCCTGCAGACTTTGCTTTACGGAGCATCCATTTTCCTGGAGCTCTACGGAGCATCCACCTGCAGACGTTGCTCTACGGAGCATTAATCTTCCTGGAGCTCTACGGAGCATCCACCTGCAGACGTTGCTCTACGGAGCATCCATATTCCTGGAGCTCTACGGAGCATCTGCCTGCAGACGTTGCTCTACGGAGCATCCACCTGCAGACATTGGTACACGGCGCATCCATCTTCCTGGAGCTTTACGTAGCCCCTCAGCATCTCTAGCAGCATCCACCTCCTGAACTACTTTCACCAATGCCTTGAGCTCTTTTTCCTTTGTCTTCTCTAGATCCTTCTTCTTTTCCTCTTCCATCTTTAGGATCTTCATGGTGAGCATTTTTTCTTGTTCTACCATGTCTCTGATCTCCTTCATCCACCCCTTCTCCATGTCCTTTACACTGTTCTGCAGCACCATGTAATCATATTGCTCCTGCTCCATCTTCTTTTCAATGTGATGCAGCTTCCTGGCCATCTCATGTCTCTCCTTATTAGCCAACTCCTGCAGCTCCTTGATCTTAAGTTTATTCTCTTTCTCAGTGACATTTAGCGAGTTCATTTGGCACAGCAAATAACTTGTAAACTGGATCTCCTCCTCTAACTTCTGCTCTACCCACATGCTGAGCTTCCGCTCCTTGTTCAGCTTAGTTTCCATGTTGTTCGTGCGCCTCGCTGGCCTTCTCCACCATAGCAGGTCCCTCAGCCTAAATCTGAACCAGCCTGGCATTGTTCAAGTCACTTAACTATTGTGGAAGAAGTGTTCGTTTACCGGTTGCTTGTGCTATCTGAGTAAAATGAGCCCGGCGTGCGCTCTTATATACTGCCCGGTGTCTGTGATGTCATAGTGGCCTTTATGACATCATAATCAGAGTGCTCAGAGGCCAAGTGCCTAATAAATGGCTTTAAGAAAGTAACACAGCACCCGCTTCTACATTATCTGCTTTGTTTCTGTTTTTATCTCTTATTTTTTTGCCATAAAAATATTGAATTAAAATCAAAAAGTGGCTGGTTTCAATAAAACAGTTTATCCCAGGTCTGCTTTAACATTCTGTACATAAGCAGGTACATCAGACTGTTACACTTATACTAGACTGCACACATGAACATATACAATATTAATTACAATATCATACGTATTATACACTCACTGGCCGCTTTATTAGGTACACCTTTTCACTAGCTCATTATTGCAGATATCAATTTAGCCAATCACATGACAGTAACTCATTTATGCATGTAGACATGATCAAGATGGGCTGAAGTTCAAACTAGTATTACATTATTCATTTTTTAATGTTATATAGTTATAAGTAATTATATATAAGTGTGTTTCTTCAATCCTTTTTGCCCCCCACAGCCCTTCTCAAAATTACATTACACCTTTGTTTACATAACCTATTGAGGAAGAATGTGTAATACTTTACAGTATGTTTGTATGTAGTGTAAAAAATACAGTATTAAAGTAATTTAATAACTTACAGCATAATAACAATACGTACTCTAATGCATTGAACTTGTTATGTTAATTTTAAATGCTCGAGCGTGCATGGAGCGCGAGGGAGAAGGAGAAAAGGCGGAAGAGGCTGCAGCGACAGAAATGCGCACATACAAGCCCCTAAACGCCATTATAGCGCGAGTGTACATTACACATATAATAGGCATAATACGCCAACGCGCAAAAACAAATAAAACACGCGGGACGCGACAAACGCGAACGCGAACAAATCGCGAGCAGCGCCGAAGCGCCAGGGGGCGAGCGCGAACCCGAAAACAAAAGAAGTCAGATCGGGCGTGTCCTATTCAGAGCAAACGCCCGCCTGAATGGAGACTAGATAGGCTGCGAGGACCGAACGCGTGTGACTGCGAACCGAGCGAGGAGCGCGGGGACCGGACAGGAAAAACCCTCTAAAGTGTCCCCGAAAAGTAAATACCTCCGATGGTTACCCCCCCTACCGATCCTCCAGCTCTAAATGCTCTCGGACCTACCAGCTAGTTCTAGTGATGCATGAAGGCGCGCACGGGCGCCATTGGACAAACGCGCTCACCAGACGGAGATCGAATCCCGATAGAATCACGATGACCCGGCCCCGAACCACGCTAAGCACCACGCCTATTTAGGCCATGCTTCAGCTGTTTGGGATCAGGACATAATGAGATAGTGGATATAACGGCTGTCCACCGATGGCTCTGTAATGGCGACCGGCGAAGACAGCCGCACGATCCGAGCGCAGGTAGGAACCCTAACTGGTACAGCTTGCAATTTAAGTAGCATAGCTTTTAGGAGTAGCATAGTTCAAAGATTTGTGTTGTTTTTCCTCTGGTTCTACCTCATTGACAGTTTCTGATTTGCTGACCAGATTCTGTATAAAGTTTAAATGTTTAAGAATTGCATTACAGCTACACCTGACAAACACAGTACCACATAGTACAACAGTCCACCTCAAAAGTAACGGCGAGGCAATGCTGCTTCTTTTTCACGATGTCTTTATGATAGTTGAAGCTAATGAAATGGTATGTGTCTTGGTAAAAAGCAGATATTTATATGTCAGATACCTGTGTCTATATATATATATATATATATATACAGTCGAATCTGGTTAATCGGACCACATCAGAACGTGATCGTTTTGGTTCTAATAACCGGCTGGTCCGATTAAACGATCATGCCCTATGTTACAAGACGGGACAAGCTATGTAACATACTAAATGTTTATTAAACTTTTATTGTGTGATTTACACGTATAGCGAACGTACAAACAAGAACTACTGTTGCTTACAAA
>JAUZSU010019940.1:0-10792 GCA_034780255.1 Parotocinclus maculicauda
GCTGATCTATTTTGTTGAACAAGGGGCAGGGGCTCAAAACATCACCCAGAGGGAGAGAAGGTCACTCTTAACACCTGATGAACAAATTTTGTCCAATTAAATTAGCAATGCATCCCTTTTATCCAACTGAAATATGCCTGGATCAAACCAGATAACAGTGCTAACCACTTGGCTAAAGTAAGAACAAAATAAATACACATTAATAAATATATTTTCATTATTAACTTTGTGTACCTCCATTAGGTAATGGATGGTGTAGGGAAGCAAATTTCGGATAACAACCATTGGGTGCAGGTGGATAATGTAAGCAGGGTCCCAGTCCTCTTCACCATGGCTGCCAATGTGGCAGAGGTTATCTGGCACTGCCACTGTGTTGATAAGCAGAGGCAGGTAGCTACTGTCTTGCGCTGGACACTGCAGCACAGATCGCACCTCTGAACTTACGTGAATCTGCTCTTTCCATGATATACAGGTAGTAGATTCATGATACTGACCCTCCAGTGGACCGACAGGCAGCAAAAACAAGTGACATCTATGGCAGAATACATAATTAAATGTTTAGAATGCTACATTTTGCTAAGTACACAACTGAAACTAGTTTACAATTTACATATGTGTGATTAAGCAGCCTATATTAGGCATACATTCCCGTCAGGTTTAGGAGAAAATCCAACAAAAATTACCAATGATAATGGTAAAAACATTTTGTAACCTTGGCCACAATTCTGTCTCTGAGCTCCTTGGGCAGTTCCTTCAACAAGCCCTTTTTTCTTTTTTAATAAATTCACAAAAATGTCTATGTCTGTTTTTCTGTCAAGATGGAATGCTAAGAATACGTTAATGAGAAATAAAATGAACTTTCTTGATTTTAGCAAATGGCTGCAATGAAACAGTGAAAAATTAAAAAGGGTCTGAATATTTGTCATACCCACTGTATATACACAAAGTTACAGCAGGACTAGTCATATAAATATACTTAATGCCAATTTAGCATAATCAATCAACATAACACGCATGTGTTTGGACTGTGGGAGGAAGCCAGAGATCCTAGAGTAAACCCAAGCAGACACTGGGAGGACATGCTGACTCCATACAGAAAGGGCCCAGGATTAAACCAAGGATTTTATCAAGTTTATGCTTCTGTAACAGGAACTCAGTCATACTCCCAAATATTCATAACTTATAATCATACGTTTATTGGTGGATGGATGCCATCACTTGTTAAATCGGTTTGCCAGCTGTCGGGTAGTTTGATACATTTAAGTGCCTTTCTGGCTTTTGCAACGAGAACTTCTGTCACTTACACAAAATGCAAGCATCTATTGTAAACTGGTTAAGTCAGAAATCTTAACATAAACATGTCACTTTGTCCAAACCTGTAAGTGTCCAAGGTGACCTGAAACTCTTTCTGTGGTTCGGCAATTCCAACATTTAACAGTGCTCCCAGTTCAGTGGAGTATCTCACAACTGCAAAAGGCACTGAGAAATGATTCTTAATCTATAAAGGAAACACAACTTCAGTTATGACAAGGCTAATAATATATACAAACAAACAACAACAACAAAACAGCACACATCATTTATTATTTTGAGTATTTCAGTTAACAAGACCATCAGACATTTTGTCATTATTGTGTAAAATACCACAACAATATGATATTAAAGCAGTTATGTGACAAACTGGATGAACCTGTAATGGGGATCGCACAGTGATGACTTTGTTTCCTTTGGCGGCATCAATCTGAACCAGCACAGACACCGGCTCCTCAAACATGGGCTTCCATACATTATATAGTCTCCGGCCTGGCTTGTCAATAGGGATGTTAGAGATTTCACTGTAACCCTTGGGCACTGATAAGACATAAATACATTACTTTCTTTACAGAAGACATTAACAGTTAGTGTCAAACCCTGTTACCTGTACCCTAACTATTAGGTAAGGGGTATTTTAATAACCCTGCCCACTATTCAAATGGAAACACACCTATAACAAATGCCAATTGTAAAAATAGAAAAAGTAGATAAGGTAACAAATAGCTATTTGTAAAAAAATAAGGTAGAAAAGTAAAATAAAAAGTTGAGAATGTTAAGTAATTGTAAAATTAGGAGCAAAGATGAGCAGATGATCTATAGTCCATAAAAGCATACTTTCTACAAATTAAAGTAAATTATTTTAATTTATGCCATATTTTTTAAGATCAAATAGAGGACAAATATAAATAAATCCCTCAATGTCAAATTAAATTGATCATGGAACCACCAAAAACTAATAAAAAAAAATATGATGATCTATATACTTTGAGAGACAGATTTCACTAACGAAAAGTTTAATGGAGCCTGGCCATGTACCAATTTTTAAAATGTCCACCAAATATTTTTAAATGGATAAAAATCCATACTGTTTGCTGGCATTGTTTTGATATGCATTTCCTAAAGAAAAGCCTACACCAAAAGACTAGGCTTTTTAGCAATCTTACCATTAGCAAAACTACTTCTATAAATGGAATAAGAAATGTGTACAAAACCTCAAAACACACCTGTGCATTTACTGCTGACAAGCAACCCTGCATCCTTAGTGAATGTTAAAATTTGATTTGATTTTCTTCAGGTAGTCACATCTTTATATGTTTAATCAGAACAACAGCAGACAAAAATTCTTCCATTATCTTTTCCTTCCCAGCAGAGATTAATCTCTGAATATCACTTTAATCCTCGCATCATGACTGTCTCTTTAGCTTGCTGTAAACTTTATTTAGGGTGTAGTGGTGGTTTTGTCACAAATGTTGACTTCTGTTTGTCTACTTGTTTTGTTGTACCTTTTTTATTCCAAGGCAGCAACAACCAGCATATTAGCTTAACAATTAGCTTGGTCTAACAGCTTGTTGAGATTTTCAGAATAATGTTTATGTTTTGACTAATGCTAGTATTTGTTTTTAAAATAAAGCATGTTTTACAAAGCCAGAATATTCAGCAATTAAGCATATGATTGATTAGATGACTATATAGGTTTCATTATAAACCATGCGTTAATAATAATTTTACCTGTAAATCTTTAACACCAAAAAAAATAAATATATTACATACAAATAATTTATTATTATTATCTACAAACACAAACAGAAATGGTCTTTAACTTGTTAAAGTTTAATACCTATGCTAAGATGAAAAAGGCAGCTCTCCTGTCTCTGCAGCACTGACAGGTTTCCTCGCACCGAGGACTCGTAGATAGAATACTCCAAATCCACACACTCCTCCACTCCTAATTCATGCACATTCTCACGTGAGGATAAGTCAGTCACACACAGATTAGCACTGTGCTGGACAGTAAGTGAGATGCCCAGAGAGTTCAGGATGGTAAATGGAGCTCTCTCTTTCAAAGTATGCTTGAAGGTAGACATAGCACCCTCAGAGAAAGCCTATTAAGAAGACAAGTTCAAATGTAGCATCAGCATGGACAAGACAAATCAGCCAATTGTTTTCTGATATTGCATTTTGTTCATGTTGTAAGTAACCTGCTAAACAAGATAAAATATATCTATGCATTTCTGATTAAATAATTGTGCACCTGAGCAAGGTCATTGAACAAATTTAAGAAACATTTGGACAAGGTGATATTCATGGTGTCTTTGGAGTAGATGTTGATGGCAGTGCACGGTTCCGGCAGCACTAACATGTCATCACCAGGAGTAGGACTTCTATCTTGGTCAGGATTATTTTTAATCTATTTAAAAATAAACAGAAACATTGACACCCAATCCTGGAGAATTAATACAAAAGGTTGTTTCAAAACACAAATAAAAGTAAAAAATATATTTGAAATGTCTGCATTATTATTATTATACTGCTGTCTGTTTATTCCAACATATACAGACACACACCTCTATTGTAAGGTTCCACCTGTGTCCCCCATTGTCCACTCTCTCAAGGAGGGGCTCCCAAATGGCATGTATTTCATTGAAATAGTTTATCTGAAACACAATAAAAATATTAACTGAGTTTACAGTCAGTGGTTTTATACAAAGTTTTGTACACTTAAAATCATATTGGTCAGTCACACCACCAGTTCATAGTAAGGAGACAATAAAGTTTCAGTTACTGAATTTTTGGGTAAAATATATACTTAAAAGAGAAAAATTATTGACATTTCGGATGAATTCCAGACAAAAACATTTAATTAGTACACATACAAATACCCACAAACCTCCAGTGTCAAATCTGCAGATACA
Organism: Parotocinclus maculicauda; assembly: GCA_034780255.1. NCBI lineage: Eukaryota > Metazoa > Chordata > Actinopteri > Siluriformes > Loricariidae > Parotocinclus > Parotocinclus maculicauda. The sequence goes on from JAUZSU010019940.1 coordinate 4,227, forward strand.
CTAAGCAGCGATGACCAGTTCCGAGCACATCCAGTGAAGGAAGACTCAGCAAGCAAGAGGGGGACTGTATGGTGACCCAGGCCAGACTCCAGTGTCACCTGCACCACTTTCACATCAGCTTTGAAAATCTGGTCCTCACTGCCAAAACCTGCCTTTGTGAAGCTATGCTTTTCCTCATTCAGATCCACAACGTTTAGGAACCAGTAGTTGCAGGTGTAGATGTTCCTAGCAGCCCAAAGTGTGCTCAGTTCGACCGCATGTTTCTGCAGTGGCTTTTCCTTGAGCTTAGGTGTCATAGCTGCTGTGATGGTTAAGACAGTGTTGAGAATGATGGGGGAGATCTAACGAGGAATAAGAAACATTTGCCAGAAGAGAAGAGAAAAGTAGAAGGTTAAACATACACAACTCAGTATATGCCTAGCTAACTTTAATATACCAATGTTGCCAAGGTTGTTTAGTTTCTGCATTCCATGTCTTTATTTTAATATATTGTTATTAAGGTTTTGTTACAACTTGATACATTTGGAAAAAAGCATACTACAGAGACATTACTTTCACGGTAAACTATACTCACATGAAACACAAGACGTCTGCTGTATTTTTACATTTAGTCATTTGGCAGACAGTCTTAAGTTTTCTAATGGCCATACCACACCAAGTTGCTTTTTAAATTAAAATGTTTCTTGTGGGCCAGCTTCATTATACACTTTGGTTTACATAATAAAATCATTTTTGTGTGTGGAGAAATTCTTCAAATCCAATGGAGAAATTCTTTTGAATTACTAAACAGAAACCTGTACTCTTCATAAATTTGAAGTGTCCTGCAACAACGTTCCAGTTCACAGATATCCACAATTAGAACTTGACATTAGGTGCAGCTTGAGCAGTTGTGTGTCATTGTACGCTACCTATTTACTCCTACCTATATTAACCATACAAATCTGTCTTTTACAATATACCGTACAATTAGATCCTACTTATTAAAAACTCCTAATATAAAATATGAACTCATTTTTCCTGTTATTCAGTCATGAGTGCCTTTAATGTTTTGGTGGTGAGCGTATTCCACTTTAATTTATGATTATTCAGGTTCAGTTATTTACAACTGGACAAATTTGAAATTGGTAAAAATAAAAGAAATATAGTAACTCTTTATAAAGACAGAGGCAGATACTTTATATGCTAATGCTAAACAAATAAATATGGCAATCAATTTATATATGTAAGTCGCTCTGGATAAAGGCATCTGCTTAATGCTGTAAATGTTTTTGTTATACAACCCAATTTCCAATGAAGTTGGGACATGGAAAACATAAACAAAAACAGAATACGACGATTTGCAAATCCTTTTCAACCTATATTCAATTGAATACACTACAAAGACAATATATTTAATGTTTAAATGGATAAACTTTATTGTTTTTTGCAAATTGTCCCATATTTTGAATTTGATGCCTCCAAAGAACTTGGAAAAGGGGCAAATAAGACTTGGAAAGTTAAGGAATGCTAAAAAAAGGACTGTTTAAGAACATTCCACAGGTCATGATTGAATATAAAGGTAGCACCCCCAATATTCATTCACAGGCAAGGATTGAGTGAGGTTCACCACTTTATGAACAACTGCATGAGCAAAAAGTCCAACAGTTTAAGAAAAACATTTCTTATCGTGAAATTGCAAGGAATTTAGGAAATTCATCATTTACAGTCCATAACATCATCAAAAGATTCAGACAATCTAGAGAAACCTCTGCAAGGAAGCAGCAAGGCTGAAAACCAACATTGAATTCCTGTGACCTTCGATCCCTCAGACGGCACTAAAAAAAAACGACATCATAACGGATATTACCACATAAGCTCAGGAACACTTGAGAAAACCATTGTCAGTGAACAGTCACTCCATCTACAAGTACAAGTTAAAACTCTACCGTGTAAAGTGAAAGCCATATATCAACAACACCCAGAAACACCGTCAGCTTTTCTGGGCTTGAGCTCATCTGAGATGAACTGACACAAAGTGGAAAAGTGTCCTGTGGTCTGACAAGTCCACATTTCAAATTGTTTTTGGAAATCATGGACGTCGTGTCCTCTGGGCCAAAGAGGAAAAGGCTGTCTGGAATGTTATCAAGTTCAAAAGTCAGCATCTCTGATGGTATATGGGGGTGTGTTAGTGCCCATGGTATGGGTAACTTGCTCATCTGTGAATGCACCGATAATGCTAAAAGTTACATACAGGTTTTGGAGTTGCATATGCTACATATCTTTTTTAGGGACATCCCTGCCCTGCTTATTTCAGCAAGACAATGCCAAGCTACATTCTGCACGTGTAAAAGAAACCAGACCTGTCTCCCATTGAAAATGTGTGGCACATTATGAAGTGCAAAACACAACAATGGAGATGCCAGACTGTTGAGCGACTGAAGTACATGAAGCAAAAATGGGAAAGAATTCCATCTACAAATCTACATCAATTAGTGTCCTCAGTTCCCAAACGCATATTGAGTGTTGTAAAAGGGAAGGTGGTAACACAGTGGTAAACCTACCCCCGTTCCAACTCTTTTGGAACGTGTTGCAGGCATCAAATTCCAAATGTATGAATGATTGTAAAAAACAAAGTTTATCCGTTTGAACATTAAATATCATGTCTTAGAATATGAATATGGGTTAAAAAGGATTTGCAAGTCATCGTATTCTGTTTTTAATTATGTCTTACACAACGTCCCAACTTAATTGGACCTGGGGTTGTAGGTCATGTACAAACCTTTATTTTCAATATATCATAAGGAAATAAAACAAACACACTACACCACTCACTTTTACAATGATTTCTTCTACCTTCACTGAGCCAGTCACAGGGGCATTGGCTGGTATTGTGGTTTTCACAACAACAGAACATGGTCTCAGCACCTAGCAAAGCAATTCAAACTATTACAATAAAATGTCATTTGAGAGCAGTTTTAAAAGTACTCAGATAAATTGAGAAGTACATTAATTTTAACTAGATATTTCAAATTATTTGAAATTGTATGAAACCATATATTACATTTAAGATTAGACAAAAAAAAGACATACCGTGGTGACAGCTTTGTTGTCCTGGTTCCTGATGAAGGGGCAGGCAAGAACTTTTAGACTTCCCAGGTGGATTTTTATGACCTGACCTGTTTCATCTGACAGCTGGCTGAAGTCACATTGGAAAGAGGACACTAAAGCAGGAGCATCTTTCTTTGAAAGATCCGCCACAAACACCACTTCAGGGTCGATTACAAGAACTTTTAATGTGGTTTTCAAAGTCGCAGCTACAAATACACAAACATACCAATAATAATACATACTAACATCAAGATTACAGCAGTAAATGCAACATAAATCACCATGCACGGACAAACACAACATTTAAATACTTAAGGACATTATCTGAAATAGTAATCCACTAGACTTGACTGTTGAGATAAGGTCTGGGTTCCTTAGCACAAATTGAGATTCTTCAGACCAGGCTGTGTTTTTTCAGTTTTGATGAGCATTTGATCACTGCAGTCTCATCTATTTGTGCCTGGATGGCAGAATTAAAACCTAATCTGGATAACCCGCTGTTGTAGCCCATCCATCTCATGGTTTTATTTGTTGTGCATTTTTTCTTGAATAAAATTGTACAGATAAGTTAAGTTATCCCTTAGCATCGGGTATATACCCAAACAGTTAAAATGCGATGTAGTTAGACCTCTGATTAAAAAACTTAATCTTAATCCACCTGGTCTGTCTAATCATAGGCCAATTTCAAACCTTCCTTCTGTCTCAAAGAATTTAGAAAAAGCAGTATCTAAACAATTATGTTATTTACATAGATCAGGATATAGACCCAACCATAGTACTGAAACTGCATTAATTAGGGTATTTTATTATGAATTAATAATGGACTCGTCTCTTTCTTTTTCATAATAATAATGCATGATAAATGCTCAGAAACTACAAAGGTAAAGTATGGTATTGCACAGGGGTCACTATTATTTACACTGTATATGCTATTATTAGGAAAGATTATTAAACATGGCATTAACTTTTACTGCTTTGCAGACGACACAGCTGTATTTATCCGCCAAACCCTGTAATACCTACACAACCAACATATAAAGGATAGTGTAAAGTATAAAAACAGGATGTCGTGTAACTTCCTTTACTTTATTCAGTAAGCATTTCTTACTTCTTGTTTAGATTATTGTAATGCTTATCTAGCTGGATGTTCAAATAGATTCATAAGCAAACTAAAGTTGGTTCAGAATGCAGCAGCTCAACTAGTAAGTTTCACTACATTGGTCTTGTTTTATTGTCTCTACACTGGCTGCCAATGAAATTCCGCACTTTTTCCACATGGGTGGTTAACTGGTAACGTGATAATTACAAAAATGAGTAGGTGTACAGGTGAATTTATGAAAGTGATCAGTGAATGTACATACAGTGGGAAAAATAAGTATTTGATACACTGTTGATGATGCATGTTTGCCAAGCTACAAAGAATGGAGAGGTCTGTAATTTTTAATGTAGGTACACTTTAACTGTGAAATCCGGAAAATCACATTGTAGTTTTAAATAATTAATTTGCATTTTATTGCATAAAATATGCATTTATTACAATATAAAAAACAAAAATATTTGCTACAGAAACCTTTGCAATTACAGAGGTTCTTGACCAAGTTTGCAAACACTGCAGCAGGGCTTTCGGCCCACTCCTCCATACAGAACTTCTCCAGATCTTTCAGGTTTCGGGGCTGTCACTGGGCAGTATTGAATTTCAGCTCCTTCCAAAAAGTTTCCATTTAATAGTAATATTATTGAATAACTGTGTTTGCCCTTTTGAAATCACAATGACAACAAAAACTACCCAAATAACCTTATCAAAAGTTTAAATACCCTAGTTCTTAATACAGCGTATTGCCTCCTTTAACATCAACAACAGCTTGAAGTGTTTTGTGGTACTTGTGTATGAGGCCCTTAAATTTCTCAGATGGTAAAGCTGCCCATTCTTCTTGGCAAAATGCCTCCAGTTCCTGTAAATTCTTGGGTCGTCTTGCAATACATGCATGTTTGTGATCTCCCCAAAGTGGCTCAATGATATTGAGGTCAAGGGACTGAGCTGGCCACTCCAGAACTGTCACTTTTTTCTGCTGTAGTCAATGACAGGTCAAGTTGGCCTTGTGTTTTGGATTATTGTCATGTTGGAACATCCAAGTGCATCCCATGCGCAGCTTCCAGGCTGATGAGTGCAAAATTTCCTCCAGTATTTCCAGACAAAATGCTGCATATATATTGCCATCAAATTGACCAGGTTCCCTGTGCAGCTCACACATCCCTAAAACATCACGACCCACCTCCGTGTTTCACAGTATGGATGGTGTACTTTTCATCATAGGCCTTGTTGACTCCTCTCCAAATGTGGTGTTTATGGTTGTGGTCAAAAAGTAAAATTTTGGTCTTATCACTTCAAATAATTTTGTTTTAGAAATGTTGAGGTTTGTCTCTGTGCTGTCTGGCATATTATAAGTGGGCTGCTTTGTGGAATTGGTGTAGTAATGGCTTTCCTCTGGCTACTCGACCATGCAACCCATTTTTCTTCAAGTGCCCCCTTATTGTGCATCTTGAAACAGCCACACCACTTCTTTTAAGAGCGTCCTGTATGTCAGCTGATGTTATTTGTGGATTTTATTTTGCATCCAGAACAATTGCATCCTGGCAGTTGTTGCTGAAATTTTTGTTGGTCTACCTGACCTTTTCTTTCAACTTCAATAGAATCATTCATTTCCTACTACTTAATTAGGCTTTGAACACTGATAATTGGCATTCTTAAGTCCTTGGTTATCTTTTTTATATACTTTTCTTGTTTAATAAAGTTTAACTATCTTCTCCTGCATATCCTTTGACAATTATTTTGCTTTCCCCATGACTCGTAATCCCAACAACTTCAGTGGCAACACTGGGTGAAACATCGAGGGGTCTGTCAGGAACCCATAAACTCATTTACTTTTTATACACACACAGCAATTACAAGCTAATAGATCACAGGTGAGGATGGTTACTTTTAGTAGCCGTTTAAACCTGTGTGTGTCAATTTGTTATAATGCCAAAACTTTTAGCATACGTAAACTTTTGATAAGGGTGATTTGGGTAGTTTCTGTTGTCATTATGATTTTAAAAGGGCAAACAATTCTGCCTCTCACAGTTGAACTGTACCTATGATAAAAAAAAAATTACAGACACCCACCCACACACAATTGTCTTGGTATCCTTGTGAGGACTTTCCATTGACATGAATAACAACAAACGGCTACTGCGGCTAATTAATGCTACACCTTAGACTACCTCTAACCCAAAATTTAACCTCAGTAACCTAAAGTAAATCTCTTGGCTCTTTACTTTTCTAATACAGGTAGTCCTCGGTTTACGACAGTCTCGAGTTACGTCGTTTCGTGGTTACGACGCTTTATACGACGCCTCGTTCCAACTTACGCGGTTTTGCGTCGTAAGTCGAGCTACGTGCAACTGTAGTACCCCTGAAAAGGGGATAAAATAAATGAATA